>JABSMS010000843.1:0-17796 GCA_018902275.1 Aleiodes sp. PSUC_FEM 10030003
TGAAAGGAAAAATGCTTCATATCGTCACCCTAGAATCAAAAGGGCCTAAGTGCCATTTTTTCTTGCTGCATAATAAAAGGGCGTAAGTTAGTATTTTTATGAAAAAATGAATGTAGATTCGATTCTTGTCGATTTAAAAAAAATGGCACTTACGCCCTTTTGACTCTAGGACGTTGATATATACGTTCTAACTGTACGTAATTTTCATCCGAGGGTTCATCCCTCCGGGATTATTTTGTAGAGGATTTTTTGTGTTGGGATATTTATGAGATATTTCTTTGAGGGATGAAATGATCAGGGATTCTTTCAATGGGATTTTCTGACGTGTAACCAAAATGTTCCAATCGATTCTCCAACATTGACTTTGGTTTTGCGAGCTGTGAAAAAACTCGTAGTATATTATTTCGTCGTGAAGCGTAACGATGAATAAAACGATAGTTTAAAGAGAATATTGAAAGAGGAAGAAACTCGAGAATTTTCCCGGAGAAAGAGAGAGATGGAAGTGAAAAAAATAGAGATAAACAGAGAGGATAGTCCCCACGTTTTATCCCGGGCGAGCAAACGGACGAGATCGAGCATGCTTTATCCATGGCTCTCGACCCTTTTCAATTTTCCACAGGGATGTATCCCTTACTTCGGGGAAAAAGGGAGAGAAAAAAGGAGGAGTTGGAGTAGCCAGTGAAAGCGGCTGATCGACGGAGGGAAAATGGTTTTTTTATTTTTCATTTCATTCCGCCCATTCTTCATTACTCTGCAGAAGTAGAAATGCCACTGGAGGATAACAATGGCGCGGCATTGAGCAAGATTAAAATTCTAAATAATTGAATTACATTTTGCAATTTTATAATTGAATTTCTGTACGTGATTAATATTCCTTCTCTACTCCCCCTGAAAAAGAGATTGAAAGCAATGATCTTTATTCTGTTGATTGGAAAATTTACACAAAGACACACTAAAGGAGGAACGTGAAGAGCAGAGGATAATTAGGATATTAGCTTGCGGTGAATGGATTTGTCGGTACAATGTTCAAGTTCAAGAGCAGCCAGCCAAACGTCGTTGGTAGTAATCCAATATGGGAAGAATTTGTAGCATCAAAGCAAGCACCAACCGCTACTGCTGGACCAGAGCATGTATGGAAGATCTTTGACGCATACAAAAAGAGCGATGGACAGGTTGGCAACAAAAAAAACATTTATTAAAACATAACAAAAGAGACTGCAACTCTCTCACAAAATCCACCGGTATTCGTCAAACGATAATAAAAGAAAAAATAATTGCAGGAGGCTTCAGTTTTTCTCTTTGAGAAACGCTCGGTTGAAAAATTTCACAAACCAAAACACAAGGAGCACGTCACCGACATTCTACGAAGATGTCCAAAGAACCTTGAGGACTTCAGACATCCAAAGTTACTTCAGGTATAAATTAAAGAAGATTGTTTCGTGACAGTGGATGAGAAATTTTTAATTATTTTTAATGGCCCCTAGGTAATACATCCAGTGAAAGAATGCGCTGAAACACTTGCATTTGCAACCGAACCAGTCTTAGGTAGTCTCGCTAATGTTCTCGCCTACGTCGAACAGCAAGCAGCAAATGCAACGAATTCGGCTTCGTCGCATCAAAATGCAAACTATCATACAGGACAGAATCCACATCAGCAGCCACCCGGGCATCGACCAGTCCTTATAAAGAAATATGAGATGCTTGCTATGGAAATAAAATACGGTCTATTGCAGGTACTTTACTTCATCTTCCACATGTACACATTTACTCATAAATAATTCAGTTTTAGTCACACGCTACTGCCTCCATTCGCTGGAAGTACCTTCCAGAAATTCGCCTCTTTTTTTCTCACTCATCTCTCTCTTTTTTTCCCGCTACCCTCTTCTCGTTTTTTCCTTCACGACAAACAACTCTACAGTTACCTCTTTATGACCTATATTTTTTTTATTTTATCACTGTTGACATTCAACCTGCGCGCACTAAATTTCAGATCACCGAGGCACTCTCTTTTCTTCACTGTAACTGCAAGGTCATTCACAGAAACGTTTGTCCAAGCAGTATTATTATAACTAAGAAGGGAACGTGGAAATTGTGCGGCCTCGAATTCATTGGTGAGCTTTTTCTCATTACAAGAATAGAAAAAGAAGTTGCAGATTTTTTAAATGACGTAATTAAGAAAAATACATGTTTCTTGATGTTTTATTTTTTTAAAGAACGTACTACTAATGAGAACGGCCTAGATCCTATACCCTGCAACCCTTGGACACACAAAGCATCGAAAACCGTTCAGCCGAATCTCGATTATATTGGTAAAATTTCTTTCTTTCGTCCATTTCGTAAAAAAATATTGACTTCACGTATCTCGTTATTTTCTTTTTCCTTCTTTCGTTGTTAAAGCTCCGGAAATCCAACTCAGAAAAATATGCAGTATACTGAGCGATATGTTCAGTCTTGGTATGGTAATTGCTGCGATTTACAACGATGGAAAATCCTTGATCCAAGCGAATTACAGTAACTCAGACTATATAAAGCAAGTTGAAAATGTAAGTTGTTATTTAATAATGAATAATAAATTCAGTAGTGAGAATAATCATTTGAATTTCATTTTATGCTTTTAATACTTGAAAATGATTAACAATGATTTAATACTTGGAAAATGAGTTTCCCAAACTTTTAACAATCTTCTTTATTTATTTATAAAGAATGAATGGTTAAAAAAAGTTATATCGTCGCCGTAGAATCAAAAGGGCGTAAGTGCCATTTTTCAAAAATCTACAAAAATTGATCCTACATTCATTTTTTCATTAAAATACTAACTTACGCCCTTTTATTATTCACCATAAAAAAATGGCACTTCCGCCCTTTTGATTCTACGGCGATATATTGCCAGATGTAATTTGAGTAATCCATGAATTTTCCCAAATTTTTCTGACGTCATTCAATTAACAATTTCGACTATTGAGAATCTCCTACTTGGATTACCTTAAGAATCTACTTCTATCTAATTTACCGTGTTTTAGTTAAATGAACAAGTTGAAAATATACTTTCGAGAGTACCAATGCCTCTCCACGAGGCAGTATCGCGGCTGCTTTACAAAGATCCCGAGGCGAGACCAATTGCGAAGCATCTCTCTCTCATCAAATACTTCAGGTAAAAAATCTTTCTGAAGACATAAATAGGAAAGAGTAATAGAGGTCGGATAAAGAATAAATCTCTGAATAAAATGAATTACCTAATTTGATTTGGCCCTCTCTCTCTTTTTCCGTATTTCCAGTGATCCATCTGTTCATGCCCTGCAGTTCCTCGACGTGATAAATATGAAAGACCCGAATCAAAAATCCCACTTCTACAGAAATACCTTGAAGGAAGTACTTCCCTTTATACCACTGGTAAGACATATCTATTACGTCTTTCTGAATGGAACTAAAGAGAGAAAATAAAGAATTTAAAGAGAAAGAAAAATGTGACGGAGAGTGAATGACATAAATGTGAAAATCCTTTTAGAAATTGTGGTACCAGCACATCTGGCCTTATCTACACGCTGAATCAAAATCCCAGGAGGCATTTGCATCTGTATTGCAGCCAATGCTATTCATAATACAGCAAAGTCCAGCTGAAGACTATGAAAATATAATATTACCATCATTCAGAGAATTATTCTCAACACCAAGATCGATTCAAGGAACCGTTGTATTATTGGAGAATCTTCACGTTGTGTTTGAGAAAACACCAGTCGACGTTATACGCAATGAAATGTTACCAATGCTTTATTCATCATTCGAGAGCTCAAATATTCAGATACAAGCTGCTGCATTCAAATCAGTCACCAAAATATGTGATTACCTAGATGACACAGCGATGAGAAAAACTGTTCTGCCTAAATTAATGAATGCATTGGAGAATAGCTCAACTGATTCGCGTATTTTGACGAATTGTTTGTCCAGAATTCTCGAGACGCTTGATACACAGCAAATTGTTGATGAAGTTCATCCATTACTGTGGGATCTCAAGCTGCAAGAACCTGACGCGATAGTGCGGGTTGTAAGTAAGTGCAAATATGAATTATTCATTTTGCTCAACTATTTCAATGGATCAAACTAAATTAATTCGAGCTCTCGATTACATTATTTTTCAGCCGTTTATAGACTCTTATTGACAAATAAAAAATACGGACTCACGATAAATCTCATCGCGACTAAAGTCATGCCCATCCTACTCCCAGCAACAGTCAATCCGTCCCTCAATCTCGAACAGTTTTCAATGCTAATTGAGGTTCTCCAGGGTATGCTCAATCGCATTGAGAGGTAAAGTATGAAGTCCGCGGAAATTCAATTAAAAATGACGAATAATGTTTTTTAATTACTCCAATTATTTTTCAGTACCCAAACAAACAAGCTGAAACTCGCACTCTCCAGTCCCGAACGACATCGACCGCTGAGGCATCAATTCAGCACTGAAAATATGCACGTGCCGCCATTCAACATTCCTGGATTACGAATCGAGCAGAGAAAGACGTCATCAGCCGAGGACATGGCACGGAAGAACTCCATAGGTTGAAGAATGAAGCGATAAAAATAATTTCATTATGCAGGAATGTTTCATTATGCTCAATGGAAGTATTATGCTTATTTTTCAGGGTCAATGTCGATGACAGCCTCAGCCGAGAATATGACACAGCGGAAGAACTCGATGAGCAATATGATAAGTAACTGGTGGTTCAGTTCATCCTCATCGGCAAACGACGGCAGTTTCCTGCGGGTCAACAGCGCTTTCCCGAGTCGACGGCTCTCCGACAATACTTTGATGACACCGAAAATCCGCATCGCTCCGTCATGCTCAAGCTCACCAGGTGGAACTCCAGGCGGCGGTCTACCAATAAGACGGCACTCAAGCACAGGACCCCAAGAACGTCGCGGATCCAACGTCAATCTCTCACCACCAACCGTAAGTCAACCGTCAAAGTCATGAATGTGCTTCTGAATGCTCCATAGCAATGCTAACTGTGTACATAATTCAGGGTGGAATGCCAACAACCAGTAGCAGTGTCCCGTATTTACTGAGCTCAAGCATGACTAGTATCCGAAATTCACGTAGACCCTCAGTCTCATCGACTTCATCACAGCAGGGAACTGGCCTACTCCAACAATTTGGCACCGGCATGGTAAGACAACTACCCCCCATCTGCCTCAACCTCAATGGGCTACCACCTCAACTATCACCACCACCACCACAACTACCACATCTACCAATACCATCACTATCTCCATCAATCCAGCCACTGGGACAGCCTTCCCACTGACCCTTGGTTAAGATGTAAGAAACTATTTTTTTATTTTTTTTTCAATTCTTTCTTTTGTTCAGTTTCAAAATCCTGTTTCCTGGTTTCGTTGGTTATTATGATTTTTCTCTTGGAGAAATGTTTTATTGAGAATGTCTGAGCACAATTAAGAATGTCACGATTTTTATATAATTTTCCTTTTTCGATATCCTATCTTGCTGTCGCGATTTTCGAATTCCGGGTATTTTTTCGGTTGCAGTGCCAATTGTTCTCCGGTCGTTCTTAAACCATGTGTGGCTCTGTGGATATTGCGGTGTTGGTGGGGAGATTGTCGAGCGCTATTTAATCTCATCATACCGCCACACATCTCATCATTATTAAAAAAAATTATCAGTATAATGAAAAGAAAATTCAGTAAAATTCGTAAATAAATTATCAAGAATTTTGAAAAGTCAAAAGTGCAGAATAACAATGCACATTAAATCTACTCTGCGTATATCTACGTTTGCAGAGTCAACGGGCTAATTGGGATTACTATCACCCCGATGATGATATCTCAACGAATCCAGTATCAATTGTCGTGACAATCGACGGACCATCAACGATAGAACAAATGCGTGCGCAATAATATTAATTGTTTAATTTATTATTTCAAAATTCGTTTAACAAAGGAGAGAAAAAAATTGATAAATATCTTGTATATAGAATCTTATTTACATTCAGAGAAAAAGAACAGGCCTGAAAAAGAAATAATTTCATTTTATAAAGAGATAAAAAAGAAACGGTGCTGCGCGCCAAAAATTATTTTAAGATTAAAAAGAAATAATAATAATGAAATTGAAAGAAAGCGAAGAAAGTAAAACCCAGACCAATCAAAGAACCGAGGAGACGTGCTTTCAAAGAAACGAAACCTTATTTTATCAATCTCGGTTATTTTTTTCCTTTCTTCAGAGGACCTACAATCGCTCTACTCCACAAATCCTCGGCGTCCAAAAATAATATTTTTTTGCGAACAGTAGATGTAGATAAACCACAATATTTTATTCGGAAAAAACGCTAAGTCGCAAGGATTCAAGAAATTGATGAAACCTGATGAAAAAAGTAGAAAAATCTAGTATCTACATCGGAAAAGGCCAGACTCTCGAACGAAACGAAATATAAAACATCTAATCTCGATGTAAATCGTCAATTTGTGTAACTTTCAATTAAAATTGCATCAACAATCACTATTTATTAAGACAGAATTTTATACTAGCGATGATCGTGTCTCAAAAAACCAATAATCGATTCCGCGATTAACGAAAGATCTAAAAATTTCGGGAAATTATTCTTAATTAAAAAACAACTGAAGAATCGCAATTGGTAAAAACGATCGATCGATTTTATTCTCCAATTTTCTTCTGAATAACTTACGCCAGGTAAATATGTTTACCAGTGACTTCTAAAATCAAATCAACATATTTTACAAATCGTTTAAATTATTTATATCTCTGCATACTTTACAATGAAACCTTATACACGTTTATTAAATATACAATTTATTAGATAGTTTTTTGAACGAAAAAAATAACGTATTTCGTTAAAGAAGCGTTTCATTATATGTGTAAAATTCCTCTTTACTGTGATACTCTTTGATCTCTCGTATACGTAAAAATATTAGTATGCGATAACGAATAGAAGAACGAAGAAATAATAGAATAAAGAAAATAATAATGAAGAACAATGCTCCTTGGCATCGCGCATGGTTGGAATTTTCTGTCGACGCTTTTAGACTTTACTTCACTGGCCTTTTACCTTAATCAATATTACGGAATAGCGGATGAATAATAAAGAAATAGAAAAGAAATGTCAATGATAACAGATGAATGGTAAATTGGAAAAACAATTAATAATTACAGAAGAGAAAATTAATAAGAGACAAAAATTATATAAAAACATTCACGCGCATATAGAAAGGTCATTTGTCGACCGATTTTTGTACCTGCAATTCATAAATAGAGACAATTTATTTATCTACCGGTATTAAAGTGAAAAACTGTATTATAGGAGAAATGGCAATTCAATTATTTCACATTAAAACATTTTAAATGCATATTAAATTATTGAAACATTTGTTTATTCGATTGATTTATTTTGAAATAATATATCAATGATGGTGCAGGTCACCTGAATTTCATTTACTATAATATGCCGTTACAGTTGAACATTGCATCAAGTATAATTGGGTCACGTAGATTTTGTATCTAGTAAAATCTATATGCGAAATTTATACACGTATTAATTATTTCATGATCATGTTCAACGGGGGACGATCGTCTGATTTAATAATTGAAACTAGACGATTGTTGAGTAATTTTAAAGAATACAATGTTCTGTGTAAAATGGAGAAAGTGAAGCATAAGATAATCATAAAATCAAATAAAATATTCAGAGTTATGGAAAATAAATAATAGTTATTAATCACTGGATTAAAGAAAATGATGGGAAATATTCAAGAAATAATAAATAACGTTATAGTCTATGTGTGTCTAACGTTTTAAGACTACGAAATTAAGTGTCCTTAAAATTTAAGCGATGGAAATTAATTGAGGAAGAGAGACGGAGAATCAAAATAATTTATTGCGTTTGGATGCTTGACCAAGGAAAGCGTTTAAAGTTCAGATGAATACAGGTAGATTGAGGATGGAAGGAGGAAGTGAAGAGAATAATTGACAATCAGCGACAATCAATCGAAGTTGAACGGTGAAGATTTAAAAAAAGCATGAATTGGAGCACCAAACGCTCTGGAGAAGTACAATAGTTTATTTGTCCCCTTTAAATTCATAAAACATGTGTGTGCTTTAGGCATCAGACAATCGAATAATTCGTGTGAACCCGGCCATTCTTCAATGATTATTCTATGAACTGCAAATTAAAGGAGTAAAATAAAATGTTGAATGATTAAAATTAACGGAACTTTGTTAGTTGAATTACAGATATTTTGGTTCATTGAAGAAAGAAGTCAAATTCTTTGAAACTAAAAAATGGAGTGCCAATGTAATATTTGAGGGATCGCTACTTCTCCGAAAATGTTTTTTGGGAGGGAAACAAATTATCTTTCTTATTAATGTGTATAGTGAACCATTAAGCCTCACTTATTAATGATATTCTAATAATCTTCGACATCGCATTACGTTTACTGCTTTCTATATTATGAAAAAAATTAATCTCCAAAATTTAGTGAGAGGAAAGAAAGATGAATGAATGGAGAGAGTAGTTTTTAATGAATTTTAAAAGTACATTTGGAGTCAAGGACAATGGACACATATATCTTTTCTTTTGGAATGGTCAAGTGAAGCCTAACATGAATATGATGAAACTGAAATTATCTGAAGGATAGAAAAGGTGAAATTGGTCAAAATGGCGAAGAGAAATTACGAGGTCGACAAATAAATAATTATCTTACTTCCGATAAACAGTAGGGAAAGATGGGGCAAAATGGATTGATTACAGATTATTTGTGATAAGATTAAATCAAAGTGTTGAATTTTCCCAAAATTCCAAAAAAATCGCGACTAAAATTCTCAGAGCTCTATTTTATTTCATTATTATTTCAGGAATTAATGGAGATGCGCCCTTATTCTACTAATCCTTTTTTGTAGAGAATTTCAAGAGCTACAATAAAGGATTAGTACAAAAAGGGCGTATCTCCATTAATTCTCGAGATATTCGCAATTCGCAAAAAACAGATGGAATAAAATCGATTTTTTTTTTAATAAAATCGATTCGTCTGAAAAATTCACAGTCGTAAAAAATCGACCAGGACACATGTTTTCCATCGTAAATTTCCTCAGCTTCTCAGTTGAATCATTGGAAAAATTCTGCATCAAACCATTTCATTGAAATACCCACTTTACCCCACTTTCCGCCTGATAGCAATATATTTTTCCAATAACTCCCACAGATAATACATGAAGTACTTCGGAAAAATTCTATTTTAACTGTAAAAGAAAAGATAAAACGCAAAAACAAGAATCACATTCTTAATATTAATTTGGAAATTTTTTCCGTTGGTTCAGGAAATAAATCCCTTGACTGTGTAGTAAAAACGACAACACGAGTCTAGAGATGTATAGATGCAATACAGTAAATGTATGATATCAAAAATAAATGTGGGATATGATTAAAAAACAATTGAATTTTACATTTATTCAACCAGATAATAACGATTTTTTAATCATAATAAAATTAGCACACGTCTGACAATTTTCATATTTTTCTAATGAAGAAATTATGATTAAAAAAATATTTAAAAAATTCGGGTTTATACTATTATTTTTCATTTTTTTAAATAATTTATTTCTCAAATGAAAGAAAAATCTGAAAATTGTCAGATGTACATTTTCCGTTTCGTATTTTTCAAACCTCCGATTTTTCGCTACGGAGTTCATTGTTTCCGAATGCTTGAGGTAGGCAAACATGGAACAAAAATAGGAACGAACTGGAACTGGAACTGGCAAGAGAGGAAAGTGGCTGGCAAAGGTGGGAGAGAAGAATGGAGGTGGATTACGGTTGAGGTGATCGGTCTTCAGTTACTCCCGATTCAAGCCAGTCTCTCTTTCGTCAGAGTAAAGGATCGAGTGTTCTCCGTCCATTCCCTCGTTTAATTTACGATTATTTCAATCTCAAGAGAAACTAAAACGTTTCCTTTGTGTTCAAGTTCCGACATCAATTATTCGAAAGTGTTAAACAAGTGATTAATTTTCCCGCCGAATTGAGGCGGTAAATCCAACGGGATTTGAGTGTAAAGTGAAGGTTTCCGTAAACAATATAATTTGGAAAAGATTTAAAGTGGGTTATCGCTGGACTGCGGGTCCCGTGGGGCCCCGAACACACTCTGCCGAAGGCAAATAATAATTTGGAGTAAACATGGTGAATGTAAGTAAAAGTTTGTTCTCCGTAATATAATTTCAAGTATTAAACTTTAAATTCAATTGTTCGATGTTGCGTTACACATTTTATAATACGAAGTAACAATACGGGGGAGTAGCAAACTGATTCAGGAAGGTTTTCTCCTATATAAACAGACACGAGACTGCGGTTCGAAACTTTCGTGTCATGCTTCGTTTAGACCCGCATTTTTTTCAAACTCGTAATAAATTTTTTTCTTTCAACACGCATGCAGGTCGAGACTACACTCGATTACAATTTCTCTTCAATCTTCCCCGAGTCTTTTATTCTATATATATGCATTCGAAACTTTGTAAATACTCGCTCTCTACGCTCTTTAACTTCCAATTGCCGAAGAGAGTTCGAAAATGCCCCGAGCACTTATCGAAGTAGTGAACGTTAATAATTATCGAGAATGAAATTTCTAATGATTTTCTAGGTAAAAATGAAACGTTAAATAATTAACGAGAGATTATGAATAAATTGAGAAATGAAAACAAAAATATTATGCCGTCGTGGGAGTTATTAACGGGCGTTTGGGGATTATCCATATGGGACAAAGGAAGACATCACCGATAATTTTATAATCGCGTGGAAATCTATTGTTGAACAATTCGTGAAGGCGTTTATGCCCCACGGCTATTATCCCAGGTTCTACAGGTGGGCGACCTTTGAGATTTTTTTGCACGTACATGTTTAACTCATATTATTATTTTTTTCCCCTTGTTATTTACTTTCTTATTTTTCACCCACGCGATTTTACAATGTCATCGTACTTGAGATGCTGTAATAGTTAATGATAGGTGTGAAAATAATTTAAATGGTCATTCAAACGAATTTCTTCTCTCTATTTCTTTGGATTATTGCATTTTTTATATCTCAGTTGATATTCATGAAATTCCAGTTTGTTGCGATGGGAAGAGCCGTCGATTGGTCTCGAAAAATGGGGTCTCCTGTGTTCTGCTTTGCCTCGACCTCGAAACACACAAAATATATACACGACCGGCTTCTTCTTCACGTGTTCAACATTGTATGAAAAAAAGAACGGGACGCGAATCGCTACGTTTTTGCGGGAAAAAATTATTTCTGGTTTTTTATTTGTCTGAAATTTTTTTCTGAGTTCGGCAGTTGGGGAAATAGGTTTTTGATTATAGGCTTGAAGCAATTCGATTTATACTTAAACTTTTTTGATACACTTCGAGATAAAACTGCATGACATTGCCTGGGGGACATCTTTCCCCAGGGTTCAAGATCCTTCCACGTTCTTGGGAACGCGGATAACTGGTATGAACGCACTCGCGAGGCCACAAGTTCACGTATCTTCCTCAATTCCAGTCTTAATTCCTCGTTATTACTACAGAGAATAACCTGAGAATATAATGATAGTCATATTGATGATAGTAATTCATCGGAAAATCGTGAAAGATGAGTTTAAAATTTTTCGAGAATTTTCTTTTGGGGATATCTTCGAAACGATTGGGTTTACGAGAATTTATGAGGTGACCTTTTTTGTAGAGAATTTTGTGGGCTACAAAAAAGGTCCCCTGCTAAATTCTCGTAAACCTCATCGTTCTCGAGATATTCAAGAAAAAGTGCTTTGATAAACTCAAACGCAGATGTCTTAATTGAGTGAAATTTTTTCTCCTCGCATCTCAAACCCATTGATGAGGTGAATGTTCACTGGAGAAAAGAAATTTATTGAATAGCGAGAGGTGAAAGTGTAGTCTGACGAATGAAATTCACCGGATCGAATTATTCATAATCCGAAATTACGACGAATAATTTTAATCACCGAGAGATGACTTTCCTGTCCGTGACCGCATCTCGAGCGCCCTACAATTGTCAGTGTTACCAAGAAATGAAAAAAGGATAATTTTGTTTTTTATTAAATAAAAAGTGAAATGAATCTTTCATTTCTCCTTTTTTTCGTAGGAAAAATTTGATAAGGATCAACGTTTTGTATGAGTTAATAACCGTGTGACACGCAAATGGTGAATAGTTAACCGGAGTTATCCTTGACGAGTGCCTTTTTCTTAACGAGATTAAAAACTGGCCAGCCCATCGCCGCCTCTTAATTATTATTAGCACCAAAAAAAATCGATAAAAGAAGAGAGATTCATTATCCCAGAATTTTTTTATCACTTCAGTTTAAAATTTACAATCCGTAAAGTTTGAATAATTAAATTGCCCTATTAATCCCCGTAACGGCAATTCTGAATGCTCAAATTATTAACTAGATTAAAACGAGAGTTCTACTTTAATATAAATTTCGTGTTTAATCCCGTAATTTTAATGAATTTCCTGTCTCGTAGCATTGTTTCCCCATGTTATAAAATAAACATGTAACTTACTTACTTCTCGACCTTGAAAAACTCCTTTGAAACAAAATAAACATTAGTTTATTCATGCCAGAAGAATGAATAGAATAGAGTAAAGAATGCAACAAGTGGAATTGAATTGAATTTGAATCATGGGTCGCAGTGCACCAGGGCAACACTGTTCGAGGGTAAAAAAACGAACAAGTCCCACACTTTTTTTCCCGTTACGCCGAGTTACCTCTTCATACACAGTGGAATCTAACGGGTGTCACTTTAATTTACCCGTAATAAAATAACTGGAATGAAGAGAAAGAAATTCACGTAAAATATAGTTGTAAATAGCTTCATTTACCCGACGAGAAAGAAAGAAGTTAAATTCATTCTCCAGAATACACTGCAACGAATTACTGAATGAAATGGCGCGAATCTTTCCGAACGCAATGGGACAGCAATTTTCGTCTTAGTTGAAAAATTCATCCGAAGCGCTTTCACCGCTTCACTCGTTATTCTTTCCTCTTCTCCCGCCTTTTTATTGCCGATGACGATTAAACGTGACGCAAGGCACTTCTTTCCGAATGGAAACACATTGAAATAAAAAATGTGTTGGCACAATAATTATGGTGTTAATGTACCGAAAAGGAAGGATCGATAATGAACAATAGCGAATATTCGGCCACACCTTGAACTAGTATGTAACAATGACGTCAATAAATATTTGCTACATAATTGCTCGGGGAAATTACGAAAAAAATCATGCAAAAATTATGACTTCCTTGTCTTCATTAAGATATACGTTAATTGGGGGTGTTGACTTGAATGGAATCTTCGTGTCGTCACGTTTTAAATACTAGTGTATTATCGAGGCCATGCGACAGGAACTCGGTGCGTGGGTAACGTGGATTTTCATACACACGTTTCAATACGCAACTATCAGATTCTATTGCGCAATTTATTAACGAAAAACTCTACTCGATTTGGTAAACAATGAGTACTTTTCTACGGTTCGTTAAACTTCATTAATTTGGTTATTGAATTTTTTTATCTTTTTCTAAGGATGTGATGAGCGAGTATGAGCGCATCAAGCGTTCCTGTTTGAAACGAGGTGAGCTGTGGGAGGATCCGGAATTCCCGGCGACCCAGGCTTCCGTTTTTTACCATCAAACGCCGCCTTTTCAATTTCAGTGGAAAAGACCGAAGGTAAGATAATTTAATTGCGGTACTAAAGCGAGATAAATAACGACTATGAAATTTTTCGACCAATCGGTTTTATTTTACCATCAGTTTTTTGCGAATATCTCCGAAAATAATGGAGATACGGCCTTTTTGCCCGAATGCTTTTTTGTAGAGAATTTCAAGAGCTACAAAAAAGGATCAGGGCTAATGGGACGTATCTCCATTAGTTTCTGAGATATTCGCAAAAAACTGATGATGGAATGAAATGGATTTTTCGGAAAATTTCATAGTCGTGATAAATAAGATTTTTTTTCTATCTATGGATAAATAAGAATGAGAGGAAAATTTATTTGCAAAATTAAAACTTCTGGCTTCTTGCTTCTTTACTTCTTCTTCGAGGATAAAAAAAATTACACAATGTAAAGCTGAAACAATAGAAGCAAACTTCGTAACAGGATCCTTCTTAATTCTTCGTAAAGTTGGAATATAAAACTGTGTAAAATTCACGGTAACAGAAGCAACTAAATAGCAAGGTCGTTTTGCTGCACGGTTGCTCTTAGACTCGAATTTTCTATATACTTGAACACAATGCAATTATACAGTGAAGATTTTTATCGTCATACGCAAAAAAATAATTATTATATGTATTAAACGTTTCATTGTGCTTGCGTTGGGCTTAAGAATGCCGGAAGTTAACCGCTCAATGTGGGACTGACGTGTACGCAAACGGATACAGTGTCCTCGTCATACCTAAGCAGTCAGAGTTTGATACTTGATGAGAATTAATAATTTGTTTTTCTTTTTATTAGAATTAATAATTGATTGGCAATTTTATTATGTTTTTTTTATCTCTGCTTTCAGGAACTATGCAACCGACCAATTTTTGTCAGCGATACTCCAACGCAATTCGACGTGATTCCGGGAAAAATGGGTGAGGATTCTATTTATATTTATGCATGAGGGGAGAGTGGAATGAAGGTGTTACTAGCTTTATTGAATGTCTTCGTGAATTGTGAAATATTTTCACGATTTTCATGTTCCATATATTGGAAATCGTTCGAAATGAGAAAATCTATTTGAGATAGGATGTTTCTGATGGTTTCGTTGAAAAGCTGAGGAAATTTCCGGTGGAAAACTGACGCTCGAATTTCATTTCGGATTTTTATTGAGCTTATGACGGTTTTAGTCAAAAAATTAGGGTTTTACCCCTTTAAATTCGAGAAATTCCGTTTTTTGCGAATATCTCCGGTTCCACTGGTCGTGGCGGGAAAATTCAAAAACGAGCTTGAAGGTAAGCTCATTTCCCATCGATTTATGTGATTTCCAATTGATTTTTGATCATTTTTGAGGGAGTTTTACTCGATTTTATGAAAACCAGTTTTGCCTTTATAATCAGCGTAAAAAACATTAAAAATAATTCAAAATCACCTGAATCCATAGGAAATGAGCTCAGCTTTCAGCTGCTTCTCGAATTTTTGCGCTACGACCAATAGAACTGGAGATATTTTCGAAAAACGGAGAAAATTCGAAAATGGAAAGGGTTGGATCTTCAATTTCTGATCAAAACAGTCGAATTTTTCAAAAATTCCCAAAGATCAATTTTCACACGTGTTTTTCAACAGAAATTTTCTCCTCTTTTCAATGAAATCATTGAGAAAATCCTATCTCGGACTGTTCCGCAAGAACTTCTATTTCAAACCATTTTTTCGAATAGATTTTTCACAAAAATGAGAAAAAATGCAATCGAAATCTTCTTTTCATAAATATTCCCATATTTCTCTCAATTTCGATCTATGGAGAACGATTTGAACTTCCTTTTCGAGAAAATTTTGTTGAATTTCCTCAAATTATAAAAACAAAAGTCCTTGCAACTGCAAATATTGTTTTTCCAGCAATAAAAAAATAGTCAAAGTTCTTCGTAAAGCTTCCCATCGAGATTCCTCTCAACGTACCTTCCCTGATTTCCCATTCGACAAGATTCAGGGATTGGCAACGTCTCTCTCAATATTCGTCGAAAACCCATAAAACCCCGCAGATCGTAAATTTCCAATTTTCCTATCACGTAAGGCACAAAGTAATTACCCTCCGCATCGATGTAAGTGGAATTGAGTTAAAAATGTTGATGCAAGAGGCGATAGATCGTCCCGGATGCCTCCGGAGGTATTCCAGTAACGATCAGCCGCCAATAAATCAGCCTCACTGAATCTCCCATCTTACGTTATAGCTTCCGTATTACTCGGTAGCTTCGTTAAACAAAAATATTTTTTCACTCCCCATGGAATCTAATGTTTCACAATTTTATATAAAAAAAATAATAATTTCATAACATTTAACACGTTTCCTGCTTTCTATTACCAACCGCACCGGAAAATATACAATGAAGTGTTGAATTGAACATGAGAATAAAATTGGATCATATATATAGAATAGTGAAAGTGTGACAAGTGAATTTTTAAAAACATTTCAAATGAAGTTGAGTTAAATAAATAAATAAAGAAACCCGCAGTCCGTTGCGCCTGGTTGGACGGCAGTATAAAACTGACCGTAATTGCCAACTTTGCCCTTCTATTCTATGGAACAATGAGGAGTGATACAACTGAATTGCGAATAATTTTGCGATTGAAGAAAAAGGAATTCGAATATAGAATTTTTGAGAGGTCAGCTACACTGTTAAAAGAATTGTCTGAATTTTCCGTGTCAAATACCGGAAATTTGAAAGCTCGTTATTGAAAATTCAAGTTTCTCACTGATTTTCGAATAATTTTACTGAAAAATCAATGGAACTTGTCAATTTCAGTCAAACTATTCCGTGAAAATTCTGTTGAATCACGGAAAATTCCGGAAAAAATGAGAAATTTCGGTTCATTTTGGTTCTTAATATTCATGTTCAATTAAATATCAATGAAAGTTGTAAATTTCATCAAAAATTCAATTCATTGTGGTTCTCAATATTCATGTTTATTTCATTCTACTTCTGCTAAAAACTCATAAATTTCCTTGAATTTTACCTGAAACTTGAATTTTCATAACCGTTTCCCCACCAAAACAAATTAAATATCACCCCCATGAAAATTACCATCACATTATCCATGAAATTTCAATTTTTTCTAACACTGTAAACGAACAATCTTTACTCATAATTGCTCAGTTTATTTTCCCATAACATTTCAGAACAGATTTTTCCAATATTGAGGTCTGCCTTCGATCTCGATGTCTTGCTTAACTCGTTCATAATCCTCGAGGTGAGACACAACCACCAGTGAAAGTGGATTGCCCGCAACTTCAGTGGCACTTACATATTAGTTTTTATTTTTTATTACCATTGAATCACATTTATCATTTTTGAGAGATATATCGTGAATTGAGAACAAACTCGTGAACAAATAAACGTTCACTTTCATTACTTTCAAGGTTCCATTTGTTAAATTAAGTGATTCATTATTTTTTCAGGCGACAAATGGCTGGTTTCGTGCCTCGGCGTACTACACCTGAGCAAGGGACTATTTTACCGCGTTGTGCCAGCTGATCAAGGGTTCGGTAACAGTGGAGAGTCATCCGGAACACCCACATCCGACTACGCTGGTGTTTTTCGTTTCCGATTGTGGTGGTGTGGTACCTGGGTCGAGGTCCTCGTCGACGATCGACTTCCTGCTGTTCATGGTCGGCTCGCATTTGTGCAAAGCCGTCACAGTGACCAATTCTGGCCTGCATTACTTGAAAAAGCATACGCAAAGTGAGTTTCATTGTTTTCTTACTTCCTTCATCCCTAAATGTTGTGTTTCTGTTGAGGAAATAATTTTTTTCCTTCACGAATTCGTGTATTATCAGATTTCACACAGCAAACCAAAGAAAATGGCGTGGAATTTTTTTTAATAGCTGGAGAAATAATAGAATTCGCGAAAAATTATTTACTTTCTGTGAAAGAGGAAGATTTTGCCCTGATTTTACACTGAGAGAAAAATAGAGGTAAAAACAATTAAATATTTGTGCCGTTGGTACTTGAAAAATATTTTTTTGGATTAATCAAAAAAGTGGCTGAATTTACTGAATTTTGTTCATTCAAACCGTTAATGTATTTGAATGAACAAAATTTAGTA
>JABSMS010000854.1:0-17788 GCA_018902275.1 Aleiodes sp. PSUC_FEM 10030003
TATTTTTAATAATAATTTCAATTATTTTTATTTTTCTTATTAAAAATTACACAAATACATCTGATACGTGCAGTTGTCACAATGTGATTCTGGCAGTTATTTTATTTTGTAGTTTAAAGTATATTATAAACTAAAACGGTTGATTATTTAAAATTTTAATACACAATTTTGTATTTAACTTTTACTTTCGTTTTTTTGATGCAAAACCTGAGAATCCCATTATTGCAGCCATTTCGTCAGAGCCACCAGCTTCTTCCTCTTGATTAGCCTCTTCTATTTTTCGTTTTCTGTCCTTTTTACGTTCTTTCCTGTATTCTTTTATTTTCTCTTCCTGTAAATTTCGAATAATTAATGGAACATTGAATTTGAATTGTTAATTTCATTGGAGAATTAATTATGGTAATTACCTCTTCCTTTAATTCTTTCACCCTCTGCTCTAAATCATAATCTTTCTTTTTCTCTTCAAGTTTCTTCTTATTAGCTGCGAATCTTGCTTTCACTTGATCTAGAGTGGATCTCTCGATTTTCATCGACATCCCCAGATTTCTTTGATCTAGAAGAAATTGAAAAAATATTATTTTATGAATTAAGGAGGTTTGTCAGCGCGGAATGGATACTTACGTTTCGTTCCATTGATGTGGTCCAGAAAATTGATGGAATCCTTGACGACACAGTCACAAACATTGCAATAATATCTGCAAAAGATAATTGATTGATGTAAATGAAAACGGAAATGTCAAAAAGTTCACGAGGATTTTTTTTTGTAAATATCTTTGAAATAAATAGGTTTAGAGGAAATTTTCGAACCTTTTTTGTTGAAAATCTTATTTACTACATAAAAGTTCTATAAATTTTTTTCGGAGCCTCACATTTTTGGAGTTATTCTCAATAAATTGTAAACTGTTAGAAAAAAATTGAAACCTCGTGGAAAATCTGATGGTAATTTTCATAAGCACTAAATTATGGCATTAAATTTGTTTAAATGAAAAAAATGGTTATGAAATTTCAAGGTTTAGGCGAAATTCAAGGAGATTCACGAGTCTTCAGTAGAAGTAAAACGAGAATTCTACAACTTAATAAAAAAAAAATTTACAACTTGAATTTGCATTTTTACATGAACATTCAAAATGAAAATGACCAGAATTTCCAACTTTTCCTGATTTAATTGAATTTTTACGGAATCATTCAACTGGAATTTTCAGCTTATATTGATGCTCTGTTGGAATTATTTGAAAATTAATGAAAAACTCGAATTTTCAATGAAGAGATTCCCTGAAATTTTAGTATGAATGTGACTTGTTCAAAATTTCCAGAATTTGACACGAAAAGTTCAGTTTTTTTTTTAATAGTGTAGATTACGTATGATTTTGAAACTATTTCTGCTTCATCACTTTTGAATTCTTTTACATTATTTCCTGAATATCTTTGGAACGAATAGGTTCAGAAGAAAATTGCAAGAAACCATTTTTTTGGTAAATAAATTTCTCTACAAGAAAGATCCCTTGATAAATCCTCCAGAACCTCATAATTCCGGAGATATTCTCAAAATAATCTGGCTGTTAGTAATTGAAAGATTTGTAACATGGAAAAAATGTGAATCAACCGATAGTAAATGAATAACTTACCCTCCAGTCTGTGAGGACGGCGTGCTCTTATTGATAACAACACTCTTTCCCAGTTTAGACTCGAGATCCACTTTATAATCACGTTGCTTCAATAATTCTCTTTTTACAGCTGGTTGTTTTGGAATCCCAAGCTCCTCCTCGGCTATTTCCTCCTGGAGCCTCTGGAGCGCGATTCTCTCGTACTCTTCTCGGTTCCATTTTCGCCTGTGATCGTCTGGACGTTGCTATTGAAATTAAATAACGCAAGAAGCAACAATTAAACGAATTAATATTAATTCTAACGTGAAAATAATATCAACAACAACATAACCTAACTGAGAGAGTTTACGGAAACGTCTCCAGACGAGTGGGAAGCAAAAAAAATTATTTTTCATTTACTTACCGACATAATGATGATAATAATATATGTCCTTGTACTAAAAATATTCCTGTCGGTTCATTTATTGGGTGAAATAATGAAATAAATGTTTGTGGTCGTAGAATCGTTTTTTCTACTTCTATTTACGTTTTTCGCTAAATAAATAAAGCGATTCACACTGGAATCAAAGGCCATGAAGATAAACTACATTCTCTTGTGTCAAGCCACAAGATGGCGGCCGGTGAGTCCATAAATTTTATTTAAAAAATTCACTCGATATTTTTATGAGAATAAGAGAAATCTCCTCTGAGTCAGAGGGTAACACGAAATTTGAATAATCGAAGCATCAGTACTGAAATAAAAATTCTTACGACACATAGAAAGTAATGAAACATAAAAATCCAAAAAATTGTGTCTTCATCTTCATTCGTCGTTTCCTTCCTCTGGTTTTTCGTTTTGAATCTCACATGCTGTCTTTTATTATCGCCAGATGTCTTTACTGTATCTGCAAAATGGCGACAGTTGAATATTTCCACAATAAGTCGTAAAATGTGATAAATAAATCTGCATAAATAAATGCAGATAATTAATTTGTTTCTCATTATTCCATTGTAATGACATTGGTGCCTATACTCATCCCCACCAACGGTGCATACTTACTCATCACATGCGCGTGACCAAGGCCACGAAACTACTAGTAGACCGTAAGTTGACAAAGTAGTAATACCTCAGTGAATTTGAAACTCTGAAAAATGACAAATTTTGATTTAATTAGATTGTACGATGGAAAGGAGAGTGAAAATTTCGAAAATAATTCTGAGGAATTAATTATGACGTCACTTGGTAAATTGGTATTTGCTGATATCAATGATAGGCATTCTAGCATGTCATCGGAGACTGAATCCATGTCAACTGATTATGATGATACCTCATTATCACTTGCATTTGAAAATCTTTTCTTCATGCCTTATGATATAATTGAGAAATACGGTTCTTCAATTTTTACACTTGACATAAGTCACAATAAATTCAGCAGGTTTGTATTGATTATTTAATTTAGCTAAAGAACTATTTTGAATTATTTATCATTAAATGTTTCCTTTATTCCAGAAATCTTCAATTTTTGAGTGAATTTGAAAATTTACACTCATTGAATTTAGATAACAATAAAATTGATTCACACACAACTTTTCCGTACTTACCAAGATTAGAATTGTTGTGGCTAAATAACAATGAGATTGATAATTTATTTCCTTTTCTGAAAAATTTATTCGAGAGTCTACCTAATCTACGTTATCTCAGTTTAATGGGCAATTTATCAGCACCAAGTTATCTGAATGGCGGAACTTTTTATGATTACTTACAATACAGGTATGTGAGATTTTTGTCATTTATGTGGAAGAGAGACAGAGATATAGAGGAGAGTGGGGTAAAATGGACATTCTGGGGCAACAGTTTGAGATTGAAGGAAATTTCAGATGGAATGCATGTGTTGAAATTGATTTTCATTTTTTTAAAAATTCGTTGGCGCGATCCAAAATTGAAAACTTTTCCAATTGCAAGAAATTTCAGTTTCTCAAAATTATTTCGGGTATTAGTTGTTGTTGCGCACAGAAAATAAAAACGAACTTGAAGTTGAACTTGTTTGCCTTCAATTTGGGTGGTTTAGAATCAATTTTTTATGATTTTCAACATAGATAAAGAGGGAAAACTCACTGTTTTCAAATGATCTATATGATTTCTTCAAAAATCAAAGAAAATGAAATCAAAATCCCTTCAATTGCTCTGAAATAAGCTCAGATTTCCGCTGGTTTTTCAAATTTTTTGAGCTCCCGCAAGTAGAACTCGAGAAATTCTTAAAAAAATGGAGATTTTTCAATGAATTCTTCAAATTCTCATAAATGCTTTTCACCAGAAATTTCCTCAAGTTTTCAACGGAATCATTACGAAAATCTTATACCAAAAACTCTCACTGCTTTCAAGTGCTTTTCATTACGTAGACCATTCAAATTTCAATTACGATACAATATACACATTTCAAGCGCAATCTCCATTAACTTATCTTCTCCCAATGATTTTTCTAACAAGAATTTCAATTTAAATTTCAGATTATTCGTGTTATCGTGGTTTCCACGGTTAGAACACTTGGACGATCGCACAGTGACTCCAGACCAAAAAAGAGAAGCTAAGAGACTGTTCAAACGGCCATTATTTGATAATACATCGGTACAAGAATGTATTAAACAATTGCACACAACAGTAACTAATATATTCGCGAAGCCCTTAATTCCAGGTGATGTAAAATCCCAACATGTACCAAACCTGGTCATTTAGTCCAGTATTACACTACTAAAATGCGTGCCGCTCAATAATTCCTTTTTATACTCCTGTTTTTGTTCAAAAATACCAATTTTTTATTATGAATATTGAACGAAATATTAAAATTTTCAGTAAAAAAATAGTTCTTGAGATTGTTTCAGTCCCTCCAGGGCTCCAGATTGAGTCCCTCCATTTTTTCGCATTTTGCAAGAAGATTTGCGGAAGAAACTGACTCGAATGCTCTGCGTTGGATCCTTGACACTGCTGGTCCCATGTCGCAAATTAATTTGGATAGTGTTGATTTCTTTATTTCCTTCAGTTGTTCTGGGGAAAAAGAGAAATTTTAATTCACTTTAGCAGTAAAGGAAAACGAGATAAATCTGGAAGTTATGTCTGGAAGAAATGGTTGATGTTCCATAAACCAGTGGATTTAGCAGGGTTGACCTCCAACAATCTTTCTGCACGTTGAGAGAAAATTATACTAATTTCTAGAATTTTTCGCAATACAAAATGATTTCAAAAATTTTTAAATTCGCACTACGTTCTATAGTTGCTTTATCAAATAATTGAATGGCAAAATTTAACCGAATTTGTACATAAAAATGCAATTATTCATCAATGAAGCTCATATTGATCAAGATGCATAGCTGTTTTGTTGCCTAAACTGTTTCAAGTACAATCAATAATAATAACTTTTTATCGAGATCTCGAGAAATTTCCTATTTCTTTAAACTAATATTATGAAGAGAAAAAAAATTCTTGATTTTCAAAACGTTTTTTCTCAGTGCAGAATTTCATTGTCTACCTTTCATAAATTCCCACAATTCTAACAGTTTAAGAGGTATTGATTAAAATATGAAAAATAACATAATATTTTTAGATGAATCTCGCTTCACCACTTTGCAACCATTTTTTTTTATTATTCATCATAAAATTATTTGACATGAATCAACGACGATTTTTCATACCTGCAGTGAAAGAGTCCTGATGATAATAAAAGAATCTGTCTCCAACACGAGTTCTGTAAAATTGTTCAGCGATAATACATTGATTTGTTGGTCCCAGAAGGCTTCCTTGGGTTTTAGATTCCAATGCTGCACCAACGATCAAATCGATGTCATCCACGTGGGCGTAGGCTCGTCTTAGCCTTTCTAAATTCTGCATAAAGCGTAAAAATTGTTCAATTGAAGGAAATGAAAAGAACAACAAAAAAAAGTATTTTAAAATGCGACAATTACATCTTCTGAGATATTCTCAGCAAGATCTTCAAAATCCTTGGCCACTTTCAGCCTACAGATTCTCCTGTACTCATTGTATCCTGGAATTCCATGATCTCGTCCTCTCTGAATATCCAGCGCCATCAGATCCATCCCGAAATTCTTTTCGGATTTAAATAAATACTCGGTGATCTAGAAAACCAAAAAATCATGTTATCATAATTTTTTTTAATATTTATAAAGGAACCAGATTAATTGCTCATACATCATGGTGAATTTTTGCGTCTGCTGCTTGCAAAGGCTGTGTGGTGAGTCCCCTCAGGAGATATCCAAAATTATCATCCTCTTCAATTAATCGTGGACGGAAGTAATGATTGCTGAGTCTTGTTGATCCTATAACTTCTCTTTTCGGTGTATAAAAACTGCAGAATAAATTTGAATACATTATGACAATGTAAACGTACAAAATGATTCATTCGGAAATGAAGTGGTAAAAGACAAGTCAAATAATTTCTCGTGAATTTAATTTCGAATATATTTAAAACGCGTAAGTTTGATGGAAATTTTGATAAGACAAATGTCAAATCTTCGTTAATCTTGTAATTTTTTTGATCATAAAATAATGTCAATTTGATTTTTGAAATGATTATTATGCCCACTCCACTGCTTAAAGATCAAAGAAATAGTAATTCATAATTTAATGAATAACATACTGAATGTCTCCGTCAATAAAAGTATGCAAATATCTAAAAGCACCGGAAGTAAAGCCGAGCGTAGTCGTTGGATTAACTCGTGGATTGTATCCGTCACTCGTTTTATTTTCGCCAGCAATTAATCCATGACTTTTGCAGTAATCCACTCCTAAAATTCATTAGTAATGAAAACAATACAATTGAATAACATTAATTTATCATTCAAACTTTCCGAAGATAAATTACCAAGTAAAATTGGCAACCACTCGTTATACGTAATGTGCTGATACTCGGCAATTAAAATACGTCTGGCTTCTTGAAAAAGCTTTTCATCAGTCCAGTGTGGATTTATTTTCTCCAAACCATCTGCGAGATGATTGTGTTCTCTCACTAATAATGTTTGGAGGATTACCAATTGTGGATTTTGATTTGTTCGAGTGTCTCCTGAAGAGGAAAGGGAATCGTAATTAATGGAATTGCAAAGTAATATTAAGCGTCAAAAATTATAATTCGATTTTACCAGAAGCGTAGCAAAAATCTTCGGAAGAAATCGCGTCACAAATTAATGACGATTTATTATCACTTTTCGGAAGCATCCAGTAGCCTTTTCTGAATTCAATTTTCATTCTCCCACCTTTGAATTCACGTAATTTCTCAGAACTCAATTTATCCGGTCCATACAGAAACGAACAATCTAAATAACTTGTAGCTCCATTGAGCTGTCGGTTAATAAATGAACAAAGGAACAAGATTTTATTGTGCGTGACAAACGTATTAATCGGTTCGGTTACAAATAAATTAATTGAATCTCACCAATTTGGCGGAGCCTAGCGTGCAATCTTCACTGGGTACTGTCATAGATCGGACGAAATTCATGCAACGTTGACCATGAGCTGAATAAAATTTATCTCTCGGTGATATTGAAATTGGTGAACACGAGTGATGTTGTAGAACTTCTGGAAGCTCGCCTTCACCGCTCTCCATGCAGCATTCAATGCCGCCGTTAACTGTTAAACATGGAATTAGTGAGATGATGAAACATCTGTGACGTACACTCAGAAAAAAATACCAGCATTCCGAAAATGAATGTTTTTACGACAAAAAAAGATTTCAGCAATGATCTCCCTTATTCTTTCGAAAGCGATAGATTTCTCGTTAGGAAATCTGCATTGTTCCCAGTGAATATTTTTTTGAAGAAATGAATATTTCATTATTCCAATCACTGATCATCAAGAAAAACTGATTGTCTGAAATCTAGTATTGTTTTCTCAATGTAGAGATCCAGATTTTTTTGACAATCTTTTCTGCAAACTTTTCCATTTGACGTAAAATGAATTGAATTTTGATTTCATCTACAAATCTTCAAAGCTTGCTTCATCCTGACGAATAAACCTCGAGAGAACTATCTTCTCACCCGTTTGATCAATGACTTGTCTTCCAAAATCATGCGCCAGTATTTGGCCCCATTGCATAACCGCCAGAGTAAATTGCTGATCCTCTTTCTTGCCCCTCCGAAATAATTTAACGCTGAGTTCCCGTGCATTCGGTAAATCTCCACCGAGAATACTTATCGGCATTTCATGAACACCTGAGTAATAATTATTTGTCATAACTTTTTGAGAAATATAACGGGAAAAGAATAATTAAGTGAAAGCATTAATCACCGTCTGAGTAACGAGATGGAAGAATTCTGTTGAAAGCACTATTACTCTGGCCCCAGTGGGGATGCTGCGCATTGTTACATGATCCATCCAGGCTTCTATACTTGTCGTAATTACTACACTGCCGCGACCGCCTCCGGCATATCTTATTTCCACTTATGTGGAAACCGTGCTTATCCAAGAATGATTTGAATGTATTTGGTGTTTGGTTGTAACTGTGAATCGAATTTGTTAATAATTTTAATTAATGATGAAGAGTCATTTAATTTATGTCATCAATTATAAATTGATTACTCGACTGAAAGGCTCTCTTGCAATATTTTCGTCCCAAACAGCGTTAATTCTGACTCTTCGTTCAGTTTTATCAATTTTTCAGGAACTTGGTTGTGAATGAAGTGCAGCATTGATGGACTATGAACTTCAGGCTGTATTCCACTGGCAACCAATGCTTTTCCTCTATTCTGCATGTCCACTGCTAAATCATGACCGTAATTCAAACTCGCTTTTACGTAGCCTAAAGATATTAAATTTCCGTCTGAAAAATAATAGACATTTGATGGTGAATAATTAGAGAATGTCTCCTTTCATTACTATGACATGTTAATTAAGAAAAAAAGAAATTAGATGAGACAATTCTTCATCTTTCCATTACCTTGAGTTTCAAGATTAATATTCAAATCCTGACACTCGGGATTTATGAAGGAAGCAGGTCCCGAACAATTAGCATCCAAATTTAAATAATGAACTTCTTGTTCAATCTCCACATCTTCATTATCAGAATCCTTAGAATTTTTTAATGAATCAAAATGATAAATACGTTTGTCAGCACTGAATGATCTTTTTTTTAAACGAAAATCAGGCTTCCCACAAACTGGACAAATCGGATTATTCCCATCGTATAATCTATTCCTATAATCTCCACAAACATACGGATTAGTATCATGCGAATTAATCGGCTCTGGTGAATGTGGACTCGAGTATCTAGCGTGTGCGTTTAATTGGGGCTCACAAATCTCTTCGCAAACTTCAGCCCTGTCCTTTAGGTAATCCTCAGAGTGCCGATGATCCCAGGGATTCGTGTGATGATGATTCTTTCTGTGACTAACAGATTCATGATTGTTTATGTCAATATTTGACGCGGATGATGTGTGGACATCTGCGGAGGTACTGAGTCCTCGACCTGCGTGAAAATCTGAGTGTGACGATGAAGAAGTTGATGCATCTGCATGAGAAGACAGTCCATGTCTCCTTGGGGGATGTCCCCTGTGTTCGTAGTGTTCTCCATGCGATCTGGATCGTTCTGATTTATCAGTATTCACATCGATATCAATTTCAGAATCTCTATGAATGTTCGTAGAACTGCTGAGATCTGAATCGTTGTCAGTGTGATGGGAACTTCCATGTTTGTTATGATGATTCGGATGTTTCCGATGCCGTTCATGAGGATATCGTTCCTGAGAATAATCATCGTATTCATCCGAGTAATCTTCTTCAGAATAATCATAGAAATCATTGTCCGATCCATGCGGTCTTCTGTGATATCCGCGGTGTCTAGAACCAGATCTTGAACCTAAATTGACATCGACATGTGAATTTTTGTGCATTGAAGTCCTCGATCCTGCGGATCCTCTGTGTTGATGTTCTGGATGCCGATGACGAGTTCTGTCCCTTCCATAACGATTTCTGTAACTTTGTCTAGGATACTCGTAATCATCCTCCTCTGAATATTCGCAGAAATGAGGACATCTCTCACCATGATTTGTTCTCGAATGCGACGATCTCCGACTGCCGCTTCTGCTTCCAGAATGAGCTCCAACCGCAGCGTCTTTGTTAACCGATAAGCTGCTTCCTGAAGAAATATCTATGTTTGTATCCAAATGAATGATTTTATCCTCAACAGGAGGCTTGATAGCTCCAAGGACATCATCAATATTCGTGGATATTCCGATGTTTGTACTTGAACTTGCAGACGATGCTGAAGCGAGACCAACGCCTCCAGAATCCTTTCCAAGATTTGTACTTGAAGCAGAAGCTGCCGCTGAAGATGTATGCAGTTCGATATCGGTAGATCTGTCTTTACGAATTTCTCCGTCAGTATTTTCTGCAATGTTCACGTCACTTTCTGTATCGATACTCGATCTGGCTTCAAAATTACTCTCTCCGTTCTCCTGATTGTTGCAGCAGTTCTTTCTGCGTAATTGACGATATCCTCTTCCGTAATTCCGATAATTCCTACGGCCAGAATGTTCTCGATAATCTTCTCTGGAATTTGGATGTGCGTATGAATTTCTGCTTCTTGAATTTCTTTGATTATCATCGGATACTTTAATATCTTCACGTTTTGAACGATTTGCTTTACATGTTATTTGCTCATTCGAATTAATCTCACCACTTATCTCTTCAGTCGGCTCGTACACTGGTGAAAAGTAGCACACCTGTTCACTTTTGTGGTTTAAGATACTTGGAATTGTTTCACGATTTTTTTTCTCACCATTCACAATTCCAAAGTTCCATGAAATGTAAAGAAATGTTAATATTAAAAAACTCATTAAAATTCTCATTGTACATTGATGTAATTGCTATCGGGTTTAAAGAAAAACTAAATGAATTCATTTCATTTTCTTATATTTTTACTGATCGGATAGTTTACAGTGATTTGTGTCGATGCAACGCTTTTTTTGTTCAATTCGCATTACAAAAGACGATGTTTATTTCATAACATAACACACAAAAATTTCATTGCGTTGACAATTTTTGCTTTGTTGAATCTGACCTCAATATTTAATTATGCAAGAGAAATAATTAATGAAAAAAAAAACAATAATAAAACAAGAATTAAAAAGAAAAACAAGGTTATATAAAAAAAACGGTAACTCATAACAATTTTACAACAATTTGAATACAATTGGCCACTGGCGGTATTAAATTAATTATTTTTTATATAAAACCCCCAAATTTTGGGGCTTCAAGTTTCCTAAGTTTCGTTGATTTCCTAATTGCGGAGCAAAATCTCTCCACAGAGTTAAATCAATTTCCGGTAGATCTTGGCATCTCGTAATTGGATTACTTTAATGGAAAAGGATGAAAAAAACAGATTAATGAAAAAATCAATAATGAAAAATCAATGAGAAATCAATTATGGAAAATGAAAGTAGTTAACTTACACTGGCGATGGAATTTCGAAGGCTCTACGCTGCATATTTTGCACATTATCACTGTTGTCACAAAGCAGTCTGCCAATGCTGGCCTTTCGGATTTCTCTCAATTGCTCTATTTAATGAAAAAAATAATAATAATAAATCTTTTTAGAAAGAAAAACACACAGAATGAGAACATGTTCATTTCCATCCATTTCAAACGGTATTAAGGAGATCGAGAAAATATTTTAAATGAGTGAATGTTCAAATTACCCGGAGTGAATGCAACATCTGGATTCGGTGATTCATACCAGAATCGATCGCCAACTCTAGTACGATAGAACTGTTCAATCAGGATGCAAAGGAAAGTTGGACCTGTTAGTGTACCAGGTGTATTATCCTCTAATGATCCGCCAACAGTTAAATCAACATCATCTGGGGTCTCATATAATTGCGACAATTTCTCGACGTTCTGTGAATGAAAACACAAAACTCATCAACTTCATTTATCTCAAAGAAAGATGAAGAAAAAAAAACAACGGAGCCACTATGTATGTAAAAATGAAACGCAGAATGTAAAATGATTCACGCAATTTTCTTCAGTATGATGAATAAAATGTGTGATGAATATGAAAGAGGTAGAAAAAAAATGAGAAAATATTACTTGTGGTGAAATAGTATCACCAAAATCATTCCAATTTCTGGCCCTCCTCAAACCGCAGAACTCCCTGATATCATTATAACTCGCAAGGCCATGATCACGATTTCTCTGAATGTCAGTGGCTCGTAAATCGCCACCAAGTCTGTTCCTCCCCTTGAATAGAAATACAGTGATCTAGAAGAAGAAAGAAAAGAGAAGAGAAATGAAATAATTTGAAGTGAAATTGATTGGATCGAAGATCTAATAGAGTTCATCGCAACAAATACCTCTTTGTCGTAAAATTCGTCTCTAGCTTGTTCCGGTTGATCGGCGAGGCCTCTGGTCAAAGCATCCATATTATCAGCCTGTTCAATAATACTAGGCCTGAAGAACCAATCGCTGAGCCTCAACAGATTAGACGATGCAGAACGATTCTCCGTAACCAGTCTGAAATTAAATGAAGAATTAATATGAGAAACAATGAGATTCATGAAATTCATCTAATTTTATTCTCGTATTATATTTTCAATTACTTGAGATATCCAGCGATAAGCGAATGAAATACACGGAAGGCAGCATTAGAATGTTCATTAAGTACGGTTGGATTAACACTCGGATCATAATCGTCTACATGATCATCAGTATCGTATGTGAGTTTGTATCTCAATGCATTCTCGGTACCTTAAAAAATTTAAACAAAGTGAGGAAAATTAAATAATTTGATGAATGTATACATTGGTAATGTACACATGTATCACATTCCGCTGGTAATTACGGTCGCGTGATTACTATGGAACATCTCGAAATCCAGGATTGTTTTTTGTCGCTCAGATTTTCCTATAAAAATTTCTCTATCTTGATCTTATTCCGAGATATTCCATGAAAAATTCTGAGAAATTAATCTCTCTCATTTTATCACTCAACCATTTTATTAATTTCAATCTTTACCGATCATAATGGGCAGCCACTCGTAGTAAGATATATGCTGATTAATGGCAATTGTAATACGTCTTGTTTCTTGATAAATTATTTCATCGTTCCAATGTGGATTCAAACGTGACAGTATCCCGGCAATTCTATTGTGCTCACGTAAAAGAATAATTTGTAATACTGTCAGCTGAGTGTTCTGATTAACTCGGTCATCCCCTGTAATTGAAAATTGATTGAAACAATTCATTGATCGAAGTAGAAGAGTGCAAAAAAGTTAATGAGAAAGTGATTGCTCAATTAATTAAATTGAATTATTCAACGGCTTCTCTTAAATTAATTACCAGCAACGTAGCACACATCGTTTGGCGAACGAGCATCGCACATGGTTGCATTTGGATTAGTCGGTGGCCATTCTCTCTGACTTCTTATCTCGGTCCTCAGGCGTCCACCGACGAGTGCACGAAGATTCATTGCCGCTTGATCCGTTGATCCATAGACGAGCGATAGATCCATGAATTGAGTCACCATCGTTATCTGTAATTTATTATATTTTTTATTCATTCATTCTCCTTTAGAATTCAATGACCTTTTGGCTGAGGCTATAAATGATAGGTTCTGTGTAGGCTACCTGTTCAGCCGGCCTCTGTGCCCCAGGGCAACCGAGAATACGGTCAGTTATAGCACGTTGGAATGTCAGGCATTGTTGATTTCTGTAGTCCGGATCCTCAGGACCAACGACTATTGGAAAGCACTGGGGATCATTGAGATTATTCAATGCGAGGCGATTATTCTCTGTACAGCATGGTCCACTTTGTGCATCTTGAAAATAACGAAATTGTTGCGAGAATTGAAAATTATTGCGCAAAAATTTGAATACAAAATTGATGAAATAGATTTGCAATAAATTTGTTGAACGGTTCCTGATAACATTTCAATCAAAAATCATTCACCTTATACGTAACACGTGGTATTCAAATTAACTCATGATATAACAGCAATGATTTCATCAAATTAAATCAAACGATAAACCACTTGCGTCATCTATCAAAAACGAGTTTGACTCTATTCGTTAAAAAAATGCAAATGCATAAATCTCGCAATAGAGTTATTTCGAACACTAATTAATTCTCAGTAAATTCCGACTCACTGAACATTGAAAGAGTTCCTAATTCAGCCATATCGTGCGTGATGACTTGGCCCCACTGCATTGTGGCTAGTGTCCAGCGGGGATCCTTGATCCTCACCTCAGGGAATAAAGTGTGGCTTAGTAGACGTGAGCGCGGTAACGGCCTTCCACTTGTAGCAAGTGCCGGTGTCCATACGCCTGCATAAAAATTCCATAAATCACACGAGAGAAAATGAAATTCAAAAAACCATCGAAATTTCAACTATTCAGTTGAAATATTATTCCGTTCTTCCTCATTCTTTATCCACCGAAAATGCATCGCATACATTTAATGCGAACGGATGTGTCGAAAGAATCATCAAAAATACGTGCAACACAATAATTAATTACGAGATGCTTCATATTCTTCGTAAAAAAACCATAACATAACAATGCAATTGTTATTTCGCGTGACAATCGCACTGCGCCAATCTTTATCCTACAATCATGATCATAGCGCTGCGTATTACATGAACCGACGTTTCACGAAATTTCTTAATAATTTTCGACGGTCCGTGGACAGTAGGCAAGTCAAATTAATAACATAAAAAACCATAAATAACAATGTGTCGCATAAATAACTTGGTAAGAAGCGACATAACCATCGGTAATAATGTAGAGTAAGCGCTAATAGGAAACTCACCATCAGAATATATTGCTGGCAATAGCCGGGCGTAACGTGTTTGCGCCATACCCCAGGTTGGATTGTCAAGGTTGTTGCAAGAGCCATCGATGCTACGATAACCAGTACGTTGGCACTGTCCAATAAATCCACCACCGCAGCTCTGATTTCTTCGATTATTCCATGATTTACCGAAGGACCATTCTGACGGTCTGCGAAATAAAAAAAGCAAATACGTTGCAATGCATTTTCTCTTTTCAATGCTATCTTTCCCATTCGATAGTCAATCTCCATTAATTATCACAGTATATCATGGATATTCATATACTTTTTAATACTGCATTCAAAGAAGAGAAACATTGTTTCTTAATTTTTTTTCATCATTTTAATTTTCTCGCAATAATTCTTTTATGATTTTAAATAAAAGAAAATTCTTTTATGATTATTGAATCAAATTACAATTTCACTCACGTGATATAAACTGATGGAGCCGGTGGCCGATGAAGGAATTGTACATTAGGCGTTGGAAACTCAAATGTTGCGTGTGTAGATAAACCACCAGATGATAGTTGATTCGATGGTTCCGTATCGTAAAAGTAATTACGCAGTGAACTGAAGAATGAATTGAAACTCCATGTATCACCGGCAGTTACTTGCACTGATCTTGTGTCTCTTGGTGTTGCTTCAAATTAAAAATTGAAATTAAAAAAAAGGGTAAGAACAATTACATTCGTTCATTCATCCATAGCGTTTGCTTTTTTTCTAAATTAATAAGAAACTTCAGCAAATGGATGTTTATTTATCTTAAAATTGAATATGGAACGGGGCGTTTTGTCTTAGCCGTTGGTGAAAGGGCAGTACTCGCACTAACATTATTTACCTTTACGATTATCTGCTGTTGTCACGATCACTGTTCTCACGATCGCAACTGCCCTATTATACTCCTTCAGAAAACATTAACATGACTTGTGGTAGGTCTTTTTCTTCATTTTTATAATCCATTTGTTCTCTGAGTTTGTCGCTTTTTTTCTCGATGTGGTGTGTCGCAGTACATTGAGTATGTGCTACCGTTTCATCGGGCAAGAATGCTTTAATGATTCGTTGCAGACGTTTTATTGAACAATTAATGCGAACTCGAGTTAATATATTACCAAGTACATTTCCGAGATTTATTACTTCATTGAGTGTAAACAAATATGGAAAAATTGAGCAGAAGAATTTACTCAATTTGCGGGAAGTTTTTTCACAATTGTTTCGATGGAAAAACGCTAATTAATGGTCAATGGTTTTTGCAGGAGCAATTTAATGAACAAGGTCGTTGCAATGACGAATTGTTTATTCCGCAATATACATTTCATTGAAACTCACTTGTCATATTCAATTTGTCAGTTTACTAGGGTGCACAATTATCATGTTGTTCTATTTTTTTTATTTCAATTTCCTGTAAAATTATGAGCACCACCTGTTCGCACTAATGATTAATTTTCTGAGAATTCTTTGGGTTTCTAGGCTTCCCTTCGTTTTATTTACACATTAACCACAATGGAAAATGAGAGGATAAAGAATTTATCTATTATTTAGTAAATATAAATTTTGACATAAATTCGATTTGGTACATTCTCTCAACTATCTGTATGACTCAGTATGGAAAGGGAATGTCCGCTATTAAATGAAGAACATAAAAATACGCGGGACTTTTTCTTCGTAGAAATGTAGAATATACCGACGAATACAAAAATTATGGGATTATTTTTTCATTTTTTTTCGTTTATTTTACAGTCTAATGCGTGTAATAACTTCTTTCAGAACAGAATGCAAAATATAATAATTGTAATGGTAAATGTTTTTTAGAGTAATTTCATTCCTACTGGAATTTATTGTGGATTAGTTTTCCGTTGGAATTTACTCTTTGAATTATTTGTGTACAATTGAATATATGAAACAATTTAGTTTGAATATTATGAGAGAAAAAAATTTGAATTTGTTTAGTAATCATTCGTGTTATTATTCTTGAATTGTTAAGCCGTAAATAATTTCGAGTCGTGAAAATAAATTTGATGAATTGTATTTGAATTGCATCAGTTTCAATGGAATGTTTGGGAAATGTCCGCTGAAGATTATTATAATGCAATCGATTTTAGTCCAATTGTTATTGAATTATTTCGAAATTAATTGGTTAAAGATGAACGAAAATCTATTCATTGAATTTTACTTGATTAATTTTTTATTTTTTTCTTCATCGTGAAAAGAATTGAAATTGATTGCACTACAGCATTTCTCAGGCAAAATAATTAGAAATAATTAATAAAATTCATTGGTCGCATTACAATTCGGAATTTTAATCGGAAAAAAAATTCATCACATCCGAAATTATTTCGGGAAATTTAATTGTTATTGATGAATAGAGATTATTATTTCAGGCTTTGAGTAATGATCACCGATTAATTCATAAATGAGAGAAATGTGCCCCTTGGCACCGTGAGCATCCTCACTTAGTGGCAAAACAATTTGCATAAATTAGAAAATTGTATTAAAGAGATAATCAATGAATTTTTTTTGCTCGATTCGGTTTTTTATTCTGAATTCATTGAGAACTTCATCAATCTTATTAAGCTCTATCACTGGATAATTTATGATGTTTCAATCGCTTAATGAATTACTACTGAAAACTGGTTTATTCTTTGTCAATTCGCGTGAAATAATTGTAAATTCGCCTGGATATCGTTACACATAATGTAATCACGTGCTTCACTATACTAATATAGTCATGATAATCTCAATACAAATTTATAATCCTTCAGGCACGTTCGAAAGTTAATTACTATATTTATTTCATTCAGTAAGAATGATTATATTTCGTCATTAAAAAAACATGATCAAATATGGTACAGAAAATTTTTCAAAGGGAAGAAGGAAGTGAGAGAAATTTCTAGAGAGAAGTCAACAAAAAAATGTTTTTTTTCATTGTTTTTTCGCGAAAAAAAGTTTTCTGGGGGAATTATGGTTAAAATGTCTTAATTACTCGTAAACTTTCGCTAGAAAATAATGATAATTGGTTATTCAATTGTAGTAAGTGTGAATATTTTTATGAATAATGCGACAGATTATTTATTAAAATGTTATGAATATTTTATTGAAATTATTGTTAAATTTTTTCTAATTAATTGCATGAAAAAATTACCTGCAATTGTTGATGATAATGGAGATTTAACGCCATTTGTTGGTGACAGGTAATTAATTAAAAAAATTACCCCGATGCAAAACAATTTCTTATCCATGTTTTTTTATCTGCAAAATTAATAAAAAATTGATGAATTTCTTCAATTGGAACTATCTCTCTAATTAAATTAATCCTATTTCATAATTCAATAAATTAATGCCATGAAAAAAATAAGATCAAAATTATTATAGAAATAATTATT
>JABSMS010000865.1:0-17788 GCA_018902275.1 Aleiodes sp. PSUC_FEM 10030003
AAAAAAGGTTTATTTTCCCCTGAGCTTACTTGCTTTAAAAATACTCGCGACGCAATCTTATATTTCAGGGGAACAGAAACTGCATCATTAAATAATCTTTCAATGGCAATCATTCTGATTCTAAGCCCGAGGATTAAAAAGAGGGGGTAGAATGTACAGTACAAAGGTCAATAGCATCGGTCACAAGATCGATAGTTCATTGCCACCAAGCGTGACAATAATGCGCAACAGGAAAAAAAAATTAACAAACTCTTAACTAGAAGTTCCCAGACAGTCTATAGACCATCGCATTTTTTGCCTCAAAAAGAGCGAACTTTGTTGTGATGTGAATAAAAAAAACGGTGGGCAACGAGCATTCACCGCAACGTGCATGCTGGTGGCCAAAAAAACTTTGCAGAACAAAAGAATTCACCTATGGATAACGAGAATCGTGGTTAAAAAAAATGTGCACGAAACTAGAAATGAACAGGGCTTTATATCCAGTTAATCTATTATGCATTGAATCGCGTCGCGACTGCATTCAAAAAAATGAGGAGAAAATCATTATTTCGGTGGAGGAGGGCCAGTTATTTTCTGATCTTCGACGTGACCACATCGTTCCCTTCTGATCAATTTAATCTGTCAGAATGAAACTTTGTGATTATTTGAAAGTTATCACGATCAGTTAAATAATTGTTGGGTTCAATAATTATTGAAATAATTGCAATGATATTTAGGGAGAAAAATCAATAAATTATTGACAGTGATTTCACGTAATATTGTGCTCTAGTGATTAACGAAGTGTTTGGAAAATAAATTTTATCCGAGAAAATATTTTTCACCGATACTTCGATTAATCAATAGATCATCATTGAGTGTCAATTTGTTAATTCTTTGAATGATTTTTTCAAAATCGGTATTAACGATCAAAAATTTTGATGAATTTTTACGGCGTAAATTTTGACAATTCGGAATTTCATCTCAAATGATCTGTGAAATCCTTGTGGAATACTTTTTATCCGCGAAAATGTTCCTCATTGCATTTCAATAGTGAATTGAATGGAATTAACTTGACTAATTTTACATAAAACCGAATTTTCATCAATTTTTTGAGAGTTATGAAGTAATTGAAATAATTTAATTAATTTTCTATATTTGTATTTGAGTTTTCATGATATTATGCACTTGTGATTATTGAGTTACAAGAAAATTGAATTTTATCCGAGAAAACGCTTTTCTGGAATAATTCAATAATCACCTGGAGCACAATGGATTTTAAACTGCCTTAAGAAGAAAAAAAATCAATTAACTTATTGAATTTTATTTAATAAAATTTAGAAAATTCACGTAAAGTATGAAAAACGTATTTTTTCTTCGATACTTAACTGGGATATTTGAGGAATACTTTTTATCCGAGAAAATGTTCTCCATTTATCTTATTAATGACTCGGAGATAATACGAAAAACCCAGTAACTTTACAATGAAAGAACGTCATTCAATATTTCAAAAAATTATTTGAACAGTTTAACTTAAAACTTCTCAAATTTCGAAGAAAAGAAATCACCGCATTTTCAACATTATTCATAATTATTCAATAAATGAGGAGGAAATAACTGGATTAAACTACGGAATGAAACAAATTGAATTAACAAAGTAAAAAATTTACTAAATTTCACATAATTGAACGAAATATTTATGATTACATCAAATCAAAAGGCAAAGCATTGGATGAAAAGAAGATTATTTGAAAAAAAAATGAAAATAACATAATAACAAATGATAATTAATCCAAGGTCACAGGTGAAAATGATCGAAGCACAAGTAAGCAATTAAATTAACTAATCTATCTTTAAGAATCATCAAGAATTTCAGCGCTTAATTTGCAGAAAATTCGGAATTTATGAACTGTCAATTTATTGACAGCCTTCGTGATATTTTGCGACAATTCAAATGGATCCTGCAGGCACATTAAGCAATCGATACCCAATGCCTGCGGATCCTTCATCGAATTAACATACTTAACATAATTTTTCAATTCCACTGGTAATTTAGCCGGTTTTTGAAAATCAATTTTTTTCAACGATTTACCAATAAGCGGACACATGACGTAATTGCGATAATCAAAATTAGCGTAAAATTTGAATAACTCATTCAACAATTTATCGAATTTATCACCCGCGATAACACGATAATCATCAACAACACCAGTTTCCCATCCCCCAATTAATCTAGAAGCGTTATTCATTTTAATTAACTCATCAATTGTTGGTAAAATTTTCTTAACCTGAAGAAAATAAATGACTAACCAAGCGACGCCGTAACTTTTAATGCCATTGGACCCTGATAATTCACATTGATCCATCCAATTATTAATAAAAATCATCAACCTACGGCAATCCGGATGTTTAACACAATAATTACGTACAACTGCTGTATTCTCAGTTGTTAAACCATTCGTGAATGATAAATGACAATCTATACCAGTTGGTTTATGCTTTATCTTGATTATTGGAATTCTTGAGCTCAATAAAATCTCAGGAATACTCCAAATTTCTTTGTTCTTATCCAAACAATTTTGAACTTGCTCCAAGCGAATTTGAATTTCTTGGAAAGTTGAGTTTTCACCATTGTAAAAAGATTTTGTCTGCGATTCTGAAAATGGTTTTATCAATAAATTTTTTTGTTTAATTTTAACTTGGGTTTAAATAGAATTTACTTACGACAATCAACGAAAATATTAAGGTCACTGTTTTCTCTACAAATTCCAGTAATTCTGCTGCCAAATCCGTGAATTTTCACCTCTGGATACGTATCCGCAATGGTAATTTCCAGATTCTCCAAAATCATTGCAACATTAATCGAATTATTCTCAATTATTCCATTGAAATAATCATTATGTTGAGTTTTATAATTAATTAAAAAATTCTCAACAGATATTGGTAATTTATCGATGATAAAAAATCGATCGTTCTTATGAAATTTGTGCATTTTTTGTTGTGAATGAAACGAATAGGTTTGGCTAAAACCAAACCAAAGTGTCGCACAAACTGAACAATAATCCATAATTAATTTTTCACGTTTTTTAGCGTAATCATTTAGTTTATTTAAATGATATTTTCTCATCAAGTGTTCACGAAATAATAATTCACTACAAAACATTGAATCACATAAAACGCACCAGTATCTCTGGCTACTGTAATAATTTCTCTCAATCAATGAACAAATTCTGTTGTAAATTGTTTTCGTATTTTTATTCAACAATGAAGATTTTTCAATGTGCGCTTCGTCCTCAATGTGTTTAACCAAATCCTTTGGATTATTCTGAAGTGAAATTCTGCAGGCATGACAGTAAACTGAAGAATCCGATATTTCCTCCATATATTCGCAAGCAAGTGCGAGATCACTGAATTGATCAGGGAATCCCCGGAATAATTCATCGTCTTCCCTGATTTTTTTCAGATTTATCTCGTGATTAATTGAACGTAAATGTTCGTAAAATGTTTGAAGACAGTATTTCACATTTTTCCCACATACGAGACAATAAAAGCTTGCTTTATCGACTGAAACTGACAGAATTGCACCGATTTTTATGTTTTGTAATTGTTCATTGTCGATTTTGTAAATGTCTTGTTTTCCTGCTTTTGCATTTGTAATGTCTAATTTAATTTTTAGAATTTCTAATGAATTTTTCTTTCCCGAACTATCGCATGTAGCTTTACCTTTCTTTTCAGGCTCTATAGAATTTAATTGAACGCTTGAAGCTTCTTTGGCTTCAGAATTTTCTGTAGTTGACGCTTCCTCTTCGGAAGAGAAGCAATGAACGACGAATCTCTTCCAAAAGTGCTTCGTCATGTGCCGATGAAGTCCACCAGTGTCCTTGACTTTTCCCCGACAAATTTCACACGTTTCGGTGAATATTGACTGATGATTCGTTGATTTAAAGTACTTCATGTTCGGTCGCTCTAATTTTACGACTCGCGGAGTATTAATGTACTTTTCGACGTTCTCAATGTGCTTTTTGGAGGTAATGTGATTGCGGTACTCAGATTGTACTGGAATCTCGTAGTTACCGTATATTTTCACGTTGCAAATGGAACACTCGATGCTCTCGACTGCTTCGTTTCTGTGGTGGTAAATTGGAGGTGGAAGTGGTGGTTTTTCCGGGATTTTTTTGGTGTCTGTCTCTTGAATGGAGGCGGAGGTTGAAGAAGTTGCGTCAGACTCTGGTACAGGGGGCTCTGCGTCTCCGTGAAGAGACGCGAGATTTGCGTAAGAAAATCTGTCGGTCGCTTCATCCACTTCTTTCAGGAACGAAGCAATCTCGGCGTTTCCATCAATTTTTACGGCATTTGATGGAATTATCGGAGTTTCGTTTTGATGTTTGTCGATTCTTGAAGTATTCTTATCTAATTTTTTGGGAGATGATTCTTCATGATTCTCTCCTGGAAAATCTGCGGATTCACATTTTTTTGAATTTTTATCATCACATTTTTCTTCAGGATTCAATTTATCTGAAGGAATTTCTGATTTTTCTTCAACTCGATTAACCAAACTTTTATCTCTCAATTTTTCAGATGAAAATAAATCTTCAATCAAACTAATTTCACTCTCATTATACTTTTTATCATTTGATTTCAGATAATTCGAATTTTTTTCAGCAACACGAACTTCACTTTCACTCGTTGAAATAAAAATTTTTTCAGCAGATAATTTATTATTATCTTTGATTTTTTGCAGATTCATTCGATGGCGCGAACCATCCAAGTGCTGACCTATATGAACACCACCAGGAATCCGTGAATGACAGATGTTGCACCAAAATATTTTTTCACCATTGTAAAGACCCTTCGCCACCTCCCACATTGTCACAATGGTTTCATCAATTTTCGGCTGTGGCGAAAACATAAAGTAACGTTTTTTCGTCACTTTCACTGTTTCAGAATCTGTTCCCTTCGTCATAAGCGGATGTTTACGCAGCAATTTCCGGGTTTTCTTGGCGTGCAGAGCACTGTGATTGTGCTCACTGAGACTCCGCTGCTCTCCAAGAACATCACAGTCGCAGGTCAAGCACTTCGTGAAGAAGACTTCCTTTCCGCGCGAAGAATCACGAAACTCTGGATCCAACGAACTAGAAGACTGGTCCGAAGAGCCTGGAGACTCAATTTTTAATGACAATTCTCTTCTGCATCTCAAATTTTCTCGATGCTCTTTACTCATTTCATGTTCCCCAGTATTCAACGAATTTGTCGAAAAATTTCTGTCACAAATTTTACAGTAAATATTGTTCTCATTAAATTCTTTGAATTTTTCCTGATGAATCTTGAGATTAACGTGTTCATTAATTAATACCTTTCCTCCAATTACTTTGTCACAAATCGTACACAAAAAATCACGTTTCCTCCATTTTTTAATTCCCTCCGGCAATTCATTGCATTTTGATTTATTTTCATTATTTTTTGGAATACTTTGAATATTATTAAATTTTTCATTGATATTATCACGGTGTCGCGTGCTTTTGAGATGTTGCCTGAGTGACATGAATGATTCAACAATATTTTTACAAATATTGCAGAAAAACTTTGAGTCTTCCACTCTAAAAATAACCTTGGGACCATTATCAATGTGATTTTGCGTATTAATGTGGGAAAAAATACTCTGTTCATCGTTGAACAATCGATTGCACATTGTGCACAAGTAAATGTTGTCGTGAATGAACTCGATGCCTTCCGCAAGACTCTCTTTGTTCTCCACAACTTCAACGTTCTTTCCAATCCCCTCTTCCTTATTCTCTTCTTCCTTCTCTTCGTTATTCTTACTCTCATGCTTCAAACAATTTAAATCATTCTCCAAATGATCAAGAGTCTTGCGGTGATCGTCCTCGCTGAATTCCGTGAATTTGTGAAACTCTTTGGCACAAATTTTACAGTAAAAATATTCAAACTCATTGTTTAACGGTTTTTTCTTCAATTCTTTGAGGTGAAGCCGCGTTTTTATGTGCTGCAATACGTAACGCTGATTGGTGAACTTCGAGCTGCAGAGAATACACCAGTAAAATATGTCCTCTCTCTTGTTGTTGTTTATGTTGTAGATTTCCTTAATTTCAATTATGTTCTTGTCGATTTCTTTGCAACAATTGTCAGCGAGATAACAATTACTTTCATCTTTGAAGACAGGATCGTCGGGGATTTTCGCGTCGGTTTTATGCAACACTTGGCGTTTTCTTTTGACGTGATCTTTGGTTTTGTTGTGCTGCATTATGCTTCTTTCGCCACCGAATATCGAGCAATTACAGATCTTACACTGCGTGAAATAAACTTTCTCCGAAATATCAATTCTTTTTGGAGAATCCAGTTTCTCCATTTCGATCAGTTCTTCTTCCAATTTTTCAACATTCATTTCCGAAAATTCTTCCTGAATAATTTCTAATTTTTCACGGTTTTTTAATTGCATTGGTGAGTTTTTCCGCGGATTTCTTTTATCGTAATTATTATTGTATTTTAATCGTTGCAAAAGGCTCTCGGAAAATTTGATTTCGGCATTTTTGTGGGAATCAGCATCAATGTGGTCGAGTATACTTGTGTAAAAAACTTCGATATTCTCGTAACAAATAATGCAAACTAATTGTTCCTCAGTTTTTGGGAATATAAAATTAGTTATCATCAAATCATAGATTGTCGATGGAAATGCTAAATTATGGACGAAATAGTGACGTAACTCGTTAATCTGACGTTTCTTGTGTTTGAAGTCATTTGCGTGATAGAGTGCATGATACCATGATGATATTTTTAATTCACAGAGATGACAGTAATAATAATTATCATGTTTCGATGTAAAATTTTTAAATAATAATTCAAGCTCATCGTTCGGTCTGTACCACGGCAATAATTTGTGGTGAACCGAGTGGGAAAATATGGAGGATTTATCGACCCATTCGTCGCAAATTTTGCATGTTACGAAGGATAAATTTGTGTCGTGATAATAACGATGATAATACTCGTATCTTGACGAATGTTCTTGGGTTAATAGGTGAATTTGCCAAGGCTCGTTTGGCTCGTTTGGACAAATGTGACACAGATAAGTGTCACTGTGATTGGAATATATTGTTATACCTTTATTGTACTTGGGTGAAGAGTCCGCCATTTTGTCCTGAGGAAAGAAAATGAATTTAACTGCAATTTTTTTGGTGAAGTTATAGGCAAAATTTTAAAGAGATATTGTGCGGAATGCGAACAATTAACACTTTGGAAAAAATTGAAAACGTATTGTTTCTTGAGAAATTGAAAAATTGTATTTTTTCAATACTTGGATTTTTCCAAAAATTTTCAAGATTTTTTTTCTTTAACTCCCCAAAAGTTGGGTTTTACACCAAAAATCTCCAAAATTTTGACTCAAAATTTTCAATTCTATTCTTTTCTTTTTTTAAAGAATTGCATTTTTTTCTTCAAAATTCTCAAAAATTTCATTTCTCTAAACTTTCAAGATTTTTTTTTAATTTTGAAGATTTTAATTTTTGCCCCACCTCCTCCTATCTTTGAAACGTGATTTGTGACAAAATTGTCAAGAAACATTTTTTTTGTAGAGAATCTCAAAAGCTACCAAAAAGGTTTCTCGATAATTTTTCCTAATCCCACTCGTTTCGAAGATATTCACGAAAGAACCAAACAAAAGAATTGAGATTATTTGATTCCATTTGGTTTTTTTGAAAAATCTCGAAACTGAAGAAAGGCACAAGAATTTTTATAGAAACCTTCTTTGTAGAGAAGAACGAGGCCTACGAAAAGGGTTTCCATGGAAAATTTCATATCTATGAATTTCCGAGGAATTCCCCTAGAATTGAGGTTAAAACAAACCGATTTATCTCAAATTATTCCATCGCTATTAATTCTCTAATTAATTCCGAGGATTTACTTACATTTTTATTCAGGCAAATTCATCAATGAGTGCTTTTCATCTTTTGTTTTGAATTCCTGTAACCGGCGTTCTGTGTTTACATCCGCCTCTTTGTCTTCGCTCGACGGAACGAGAGAGAATGGAGATCTTTGTTTTTTTTCAAACGTTGGTCTTTATGGTTTTTAATGTTTCAACAATTTAATTTCTTTTTTCTCACGAATTTCACAGTAATTAAATTTTGATCACCAACAACTTTAGGTCTCCGCAGGATTCAACACGATTGAATACTGCCGCAATGATCTCAGAATGAAATATAATAATGCATAAGAATGAACCAGCTCTACTGTCATTGGCTGGCTCAATGCTGGCTCGAAAAACTGTGATACCCGATGGCAATTCGTTGAATGTAGTTCAAAGAATTCAGGGATGTATTAATTTAATGGTCTATGATTATTCTCAAACGTAAAAAAAAATTCTGCCAACGAAAATAAATAAAATAAAGAAATTCACGAGTATGAAATTTTCAGACAAATTTATTCCGTCATCAGTTTTTTGCAAATATCTCGGGAATTATTAGAGATACGCCCTTTTCGCCCTGAACCTATTTTGTAGGGAATTTTAAGAGCTACAATAAAGGATTCGGACAAAAAAAGCGTATCTTCATTAATTCCCGAGATATTCGCGAAAAACTGATGACGAAATAAATTCCATTGCTCTGAAAATTTCAGTCGTAGAAATTCGCCTTCATAATAAATTTTTATAAATTATCTCGAGATTTAAGTGTGATTGAAAGCTTTTCGTTTCAACTTTCTTCCTACTCCAATTTTCCTCGAAACGGGTAATAACGAAAAGATTTCCATCCCCATCAGTCTCCGAGATATTCTAAATGGTGAAGAAAATAACAAAAAACTTCTCAACTTCTTTTTTCATAAAAACATTTTATTAAAAACAAAACTAATACAAAAAAAATATAATTAAAATCTTTGCACACGTCAACATTCCTCACATTATGTCATCAAACATGATAATGAAATTAGCACACGTCTGACAATTTTTTGGATTTTTTTAAACGAATCAATCATTATTAAAAAGATATTTAAAAAATTTGCACTTATAGTTTGTTGAATTTTCTACATGTGCATATTTTTTTTTTAATAATTCATTTGTTGGAGAAAAATAAAACTAAACATTGTCAGATGTCTGCTATTTTCAGTATCATGCTATTTTCAGTTCGATCATCAACCTCGTCATGAATGCCGAATAAAAAAAAATCCTTCACTTAATTAATGGTATCATATCAACAAGCTGCCTGACTTCTTCTCTATGTAGTTCCACATTCCTCTCTTTACTAGCACTTATAATCGCCTTTCTCCCATCAATAATACACCCATAGATACTCCTCCTTAATTCCCCATCCTTAACTCTGTTCTCCTCGTGCTTAACACTATCAATATGCTGAATAATATTGTCCCTCCCACAAATTTGTGAATTGCAAATTGTGCATGAGAAAAAATTACCACAATCAAGCGTAACAATTTCCTTCGGTAATTCATTGATTCTCTTATTATCCCGTTTGATCGAAAAATTATTAATCAAATTTTTCATTAATTCACCAGCTGAATTATTGAAATTAATTGTTGATAAATTCTCGTAAGATGATTTTGATAAATTCACCAAATGCTCAGTCGTTTTATTGTGAAAATAAATATTGTAAATATCAACATAACGCTCGCAATAATTACAGTAAATCAAATTAATTGGATCGATTTTACGTTTCTTCGTGCGTGGACCGTAAGATGTATTTAAATATTTCCCCTCATTTTTTTTGTGAATTTTATTCGTCATTCGATGCTCGTCAATGCTCTCTTCATTGATCAAACAATTGCACAATTCGCAAGATGATATTATTTTATTTACAGTAATTTCCAATTTATTCTTATTTGATGATGAATTATTTGAATTAATGTCGTTGATGAATTTTGGAAGACACTGTGGCATTAATTTTAAATCATGCAAAAATTCTTTCTCGTTGTTAATGTGAACAGCATCGGCAATATGACGTATACTAAATTCAATGTCTTTGTCGCACAAAACGCAAATAGATGATTTTGAGGATTTTGGAAATATGAAATTGCTTGTGATAAATTCTAAAAATGCACCAGTAAAATTTAATTGATTTTCATCGGTACTAATCTTCAATTTCAACAACAATTTGTGTTGTTCCTCGTTGCAGTGAGATATTGCTGAATACCAGAATGCCAATTTAATTCCGCAAATGTGACAGTAATAATCAGTTTCGTGTTTCGATATGAAATTCTGGGCTAATGTCATAATTTCATTTTCAGGACGATACCAAGGGATTAATTTGTGGATGAGGGCGTGCTTTGTTATGCAACTGTGACCAATGAATTTGTCACACAATTTGCATGTTACGAATGGATTGTTGTTGTCGATGAATGAATTTGCGTAGTATTGATAAATTGATTTGTGTTTTATTGATTTAAGATGATTGAGATGATTGTCCTCTGGTTTCTCGTAACAAATGTGACAAAAATAATCTTCGGGATCTTTTGAGTATCTCACAATGCCGTTCATGTAGTTTGGATATTCTTTCGGGCGCATTTTACTGGAAAACAAAATTTGGGAATGTTTTTAATGATTTTTCAGCGAAATGAGGTGAAACAAAATTAGTTTTTGGGAATATTCTTGGAAGTTAATGGAGATTCATTCTTTGGAGAGCATTCTCCTCGGGAGAAAGGTAGGGGAGGGTGGGGCAAAATGGAATCATTAATGATTCTCAACAATTATCATGGAATTGAATTTTTGGAGCAATTTTGAATATTTATTCCGACTATGAAATTTTCAGACAAATCGATTTTAATCTATCATGAATTTTTTACGAATATCTCCGGAATTAACGGAGATACGCCCTTGTTGTCCTTCACCTTTATTGTAGCTCTTGAAATTCTCTACAAAAAAGGCTTAGGACAAAAAGGGTATATCTCTATTAGTTCCCGAGATATTCTCAAAAAACTGATGATGGAATGAAATTGATTTGTCTGAAAATTTCATAGTCATTATTTATTTTGTGCGTCAAAAATTGAAAGAAAAAAATTTTTTGTTCTCTCATTTTTCCTCTGATAAAATCATCGAGGAATTGAATGATAAATTTTTTGAAGCAAAATCAATGCAGAATTAAAAACATTGGAGTCTTGGCAAAATTTTGAAAAGAATTCCAGAAAATTACTTTTATCAAGTTTATGAATTTTGAAAAATAATTTTTCACACTTCCGTTTCACTAGTTTTTATTTAAAGGTCCATTTTGCCCCATCTGCCCCTCATCTATGAGAATTTTTGTAACCAGCTTCTATTCCGAGATATTGTCCAATAAACGTTGAATAAAGTTGAATATTCCCGTTTTAATTTCTCGCGGATAAATTCAATTACATGTCTCTCGGTTATTCTTTCAGTTTTCCCGATGTTTTCATTAATTTGTTTACTTACAATCGACGTTTTTTTGAGGTTTTTTGAGGAGCAACAAGTTCGTTGCAGATTTAGACGCGTTCCTCAGGCTTTTGTTTTGTCTTTGTCCTTGTTCAATTTTATTTTCCCGAATTGTCAAGCGGCGGCGCTTCAGTCGCTGTGTTTACAACCGAATGGAAAAACGTGTTCCATGTTTTTTTAGTGTCAAAATTTTTTTGCAAGTGTTTGGAGACGTATTTATAATTGTTAATGATTGATTTTGGAGCAGAGAGGTAAAGCGAGATGAGACAACTTCAATTCGTTTGTGTTTTTCCGTGAATACTTTGGAATTGAAGAGAAATACCCAAAAATTTGGAAATAATTATCTTGTTGAGTTAAACGTATGAAAATGCTTAAGAATGAATTACAACGGTTTCGATAACGGATTTCTAGAATTCACGGCTTACCCTTCGGGTGTCGATAGAATAAAAAATAAAAAATGAGACGAAAAACAATATTCGAATTTCGATAAATTATTCAGAATATTATTTTAAACTAATGTTTGAAATTATTGATATAGAATTCTGATACAGAACGAAAATATTTAATATTTCATTTTATTCCTAATCTATTTTAACTTGAATTGAAGATTAATAGAATCGTCAATTTAAGTGATTATGACATTTTTGATAATTTAGGAATTACGAAATCATCTTAATCGTTGATTTATTGATCTGTTTACCCTATAAATAATGCAAAGTTCTTTATAAAGACTTCATAAAGTCTGTTCGCGCGTGTAAAACTACAAAAAAATGAATAAATATTTTTTTCCATTGCTAGTCTTCGAGATTTTCGAATAATAACCGAGATTCTCATGTTATCGAAGCTGGTTTAGGCTTTTCCTTTGACGAAAAATCATTGGCCAATGGAGAACGAGGAGGTGGAGTGTCCAATCTGCTCAAAGCAGTTCGCCAAGGAACTCATTGAAGCTCATGCTTCGAAATGCCTCTTCTTGAATGAATCAACTCCGGAGAATCCGGGATTTTTCAAGAGAAAGAGCGATCCGGGAAAATCGAAGAGTCCAATTGTCAGTAAAAGGGCCAAGTTCGGGGGTCATAAAAATTCAAAGGGACATGAGAGTACTCAGAGTTTGTTCAAGTCATCACCACAATCAGACAAAAACTATGATGAAGTGGAGATGGAGGACGATCGAGATGTGAGTAGATTGATGAAGAGATTTAATTTCAGAAATCGATGGAGAACGTGGAGTAAAATAGGTTTTCCAATAAAATTACGGGAGATAGAATTTTTTCAATGATTTTATTGAAGTGCTGAGGAAATTTTCGTTGGAAAACATATGTCAGAATTTTTTTTTGAGATTTTTTGAAAATTTGACTGTTTTGAGAAAAAAATTGAATTTTTATTTTGAAAATTTTTCAATTCTTTGCGAATATCTTCGATTTCAAACGTCACAGGGTGAAAAGTCGAGAACCAGGTCAAGGGTAAACTGATTTTCCTTTATTTTAGGTGGTTTCTAATCAATTTTTTTACGATTCTTGAAAAAGTTACAACTCTCTTTATAAAAATCGATTTTTTTTTCGTGAAAAATCATGTTAAATCGCTTAAATTCTGAAATAATCCCTGAAATCAAATTGCGATACTTGTTTTCCATCAGAAATTTTCTCAGCTTTCCAATGAATCATCGAAAAAATTCCAACGTACTTGGTTTATGAGATATTGCCGAAAAATTTATTTCACGTTTGAATTTGTGATTGTTTTTTTTCTTGTTTTTTAAAAATTTTATTGTTTAATTATTCATTTCATAAATATTTTTTTCATTAATCCAGGAAGCACTTGAACCTGCCCAACCCTCGAGAATAACCAAAAAAAACACAGCACCACTTGCCGAAAGAATGAGACCGAATTCATTGAACGATTACATTGGACAAACTCATGTTATTGGAGAACGTAGTTTGCTGCTTCAATTATTGTCGAGAGAAGAAATACCGAATGTTATTCTTTGGGGACCGCCAGGTTGTGGTAAGGTAAGGCACTTCAAGTTTCACTCTATTTTTTCACTTAAAAAAAACATAAAAAACTCAAAATACCAAACGTTCGTCGATTTTTCCATTTCATTTCAGCATTGAAATAGAGCAAAAAAAAATTAAAAGATTTCGCGAAGATTATTTTGTAAATATCTCGGAAACCGTTCGTTTTACGAAAATTGATGAAGAGACTTTTTTTGTAGAGAATTAAATTCTCTAAAAAAAAGATTACTTGAAATTTTAAAAATTTTGACTGTAAGCCCGTTTGAAAAATTGATTATTGTTTGATTTTGCCATTATCTTCAGATATGAAAAAATTATCAAATTCTTTGTAGATTTTCGATTTATTTTGCAATTTTTTTAACGCGCCCATAAGATTGCACGTTAAATCTGTAAATTAGAAATACCGACAGAAACACCTTAATTCATGATTTTTCGTAAATTTTACAGACTTCTTTGGCGAACGTCATAGAATCAATCTGCAAAAATTCACCGAACCAACGTTTCGTCAAATTATCAGCATCAATGTCCGGCGTTGCTGATATTAAATCATCAGCAACAATCGCATCAAATGAATTAAAATTTGGTCGTAAAACAGTTATATTCATGGATGAAATTCATCGTTTCAATAAAGCACAGCAGGACATTTTTCTACCACACATTGAGGCAGGAACAATTACATTAATTGGCGCAACAACTGAGAATCCATCATACAGCTTGAATCCAGCACTTTTGAGTAGATGCAGAGTGATGGTGCTTGAAAAATTGACATCCAAAAATTTAGAAGTAATACTTACAAAAGCCCTGGTGACTCTCGGTGGAATTCTGCATAGAGAAGGAGAGAATGGAAGACATGGAGAATTCAAAGTACCGCCGAAATTCATTATTGATGAGAAAACAATTAAATTTTTGGCTGAAACTTGCGATGGCGATGCGAGAATTGCTTTGGGCGGCTTGGAGCTGGCTGTTCAGTCACTGGTATCTAGTGATGAGACTGAAGCTCCTGCTTGTATATCATTGGAGGATGTGCAGGAGAGTTTGAAGAAAACGCACATGCTTTATGACAGGTTTGAGTGAATTTATCGTAAATTAATTGATAATTCTGTTTATTTTTATAAAGTGATGAAAAGCAATGCAGTAAAATTTTTAGGACATTTAGGAAGCTATTAACAAAATTATTATAAACCTTGAGTATTTTAACTTCACTCTATCCCAAGTGTTTTGAGAAAATTCGGATCAAGATGAAAATTCAAATGATTTTTAAAATAAGATGTTAATTATAAAACCAATTATTTTTTCAGTAATTCTTTTTCAAGAATTTATTTATCGAAGTTTCTTAATGAAAATGGTTGCAAAAAATGTCTTTTCTCTTTCAGGAAAGGTGATCAACATTACGACCTAATCTCGGCTCTCCACAAATCAGTCCGAGCAAGCGATGAAAATGCATCGCTCTACTGGTTAACCAGAATGATGGCAGGTGGTGAGGATCCGATTTACATTGCGAGGCGAATGGTCAGAATGGCATGCGAAGACATTGGACTCGCTGATCCAAAAGCTCTTGGAATTGCTGTACACACGATGCATTCATGTAAAATGATGGGAATGCCAGAGTGCGATGTGCTTCTTGCACAGTGTATTGTTTATCTCGCCAGAGCACCGAAGAGTAGATTAATGGAGGATGCCATAAAATCTGCTGAGAGGCTCGTTGAACGGCAGAGGGGACCTCAACCCTCTGTGCCGTTGCATTTGAGGAATGGATCTGCCAAAATTATGGAGGAACTTGGTAATTAATATTCTTAATGGATTTATTTTATTTTGATATTGTTCTCGAAGGAAAATCTCGGATTTAAGGAAGATGAAGAAATTTTTCTGAGAAAATTCTTGTATCTTGCTTGGATTACGCAATTTTTCGAAGGAAAATTATGAAAGTCGAACTGGAAAATTTTTGTTTGGTCAATATTTGTCGAGAATATTTTTACTAGAAAATTTTCGACGAAAAACTTTCTGGAATTGAAATTATTTCACCTCAGATTTAACATTTTTCATCTAATATTGAATTGAAATTTTCTTGTTTGAATTGAAATTTGCATGAAAATTCGATTTCACTATTAGAGAAATGTATGAGATTTAAGGCGAACCACTTTCTATTCAAGAAATATTTTCGTCAATAATTTCCAAGCAAAAACATTCTTGACAAAATTTATTTTTCTCTCAGTGCAGTTCCCCTCATAATTATGATTAAACTCAGATTCATTAATTTATCTTTTCAGATTATGAGAGAGGATACCTGAAGGATAAGAATGGCGCTTGTTTAACGTACCTGCCTGAAGGACTCGAGGATATCGATTTCTTCGATGGTCGAGATCCAGTGAATGCGTCAGGCGATTGATTATTTATTTTTTTTTTACCATATTGATAATACCAAAATTTAATGTTACTTCATCTCTCTACTATTATTTAAACCCAACGGTTTTTCATCTGCAGAAAAGAAGAAAAACGTTATCTTAACTTTTTTTTCCCAAGAAAATAAAATATTTATGATAATCTCTTCAGTATTTCAGTCTCCACCGCTCAAAAGACGTGGAATCCCTTCAGCTTTAATTTCTGAATTTCATTTTCGTCGAGATTGACGTAATTATGTCGTCTGCTTGAATAACTGAGTCAATAATTAATCACAAATTATAATTAATCCAATAAAATGAACAAAATAATTGATTAATATTTTTTTTTAATTGTTTGATAAATTCACAATTGAAATTTAAATGCTTGCAACTGAAAAATTTCTCAATCATTTATTTTTCATCGATAATTCAACATTTTGGAGAATCAGTGATAATTTTTTTTAAATTTAAACTTATTCCTTTAATCTTTGAATTTTTTTGTTCCAAGAAATTGGAGATCCAAATGATTTCCTTTCACTATTAAATGACTCAGTGCTCTTTTGTTCACTCAGGGTCACTGTACTCTGTAATTCAAACTGTAGAAATTGTGTATCACAAGTGATACTATGATAATTCATTAACCCACACTATTTTAGGGATAAAAAAAGTACAATTTTAAGTTTAAATTACTTTCTCTCGTTTAAGTAATCGCAATAACGTCCGTTTCCGTAATTGTACAATCTCTTCGTGATTCAGGGAATAACTGAGAAATAAATTTTTTCTATTATTTCAATTGAGTGAAAGAGTCGAAGCGAGATATGTCGATTTTTATTGAGAATTTCGTTGAATTTTTCTGAAAATCACTTGGAATCTAATAGAGGTACGATTTTTTTCACAAAAATATTTTCTAACTCTCTCTTTTTACCACAAAAATTCCATTCTAAAAAATTAATTAAATAAAAAATTATCTTATTTTTCAACTTTATTATTCTAACGTTTTATTAAATATCTTTACAATGAAATCCAATTGAATCTTCCATGCAACCAATATTTTCCAATTTCGAACGTTTTTTCTCATAAAAGTTCTAAAAAAAATGAAGAAAATATAATTAAAAAAATCAGATCTATTTTCAAATTCTTAAGAATTTTATTTTTTCTTATTTCAAATCATATAAAAATTAAAATTTCAAAGAATTAAATTTTTCCTTCTTCCCCCAAAAAAAATCATCAATAAATCATGAAATAAACTAAATTTTCCCAATAAAAAAAATATCAAGAAACTCAATTCATCATTAACGACAAAAGTCATTAAAAAATCATTTTCCCCTCTCAATTTTCATAATTCACTCCCTTTCGTTCCATTCCTAACGATCTTCTGTACTTCCTCATCATTTTTTTCCCTTTTTACTTGAAAAAATTTTACTCTCAAACCCTCCCTTAACGAGCATACGTACACTTATGAAACCCAGAATGTACATTACAACCCACGGGGCATTCCCTGGGATACTCGATTATGGGTGCTTGGAATATGTGCACACGCTTCCCGGTTATATTCCTACTTCTTCGAGTTGACGTCCTTCTCTTATCCATCTCTCTCTCTCTTTCTTATTCTCTCGGTTGATGTGTGTGCCTTCTGCCGTTTACTCTTCCCACCGATTCCCCTTGTTGCGCTCCCACATTCGGTTTTCAGTTCAGCTCGGCACTTCGAACGCGCCGGTTCAATTCGATCGCTCGCGTTTGTACCAAAAGGAAATTTATTTCTTTGTTATTAATCGGTTTTATTGAGTTATCATCGCGGATTTGGAGTTTTCGGTTTTGCCTCTTCGTGGTGATTGAGGAGACGCGTGGAAGAGGATTACCGTAATTTGTCTATAGAGGTGAGTGTGAATGAATTGATGGAGGAGGAACGAAAACATTGCGAATGAAATTTTCAGACAAATCGATTTCATTCCCTCATCAGTTTTTTACGAATATCTCGGGAATTAATGGAGATACGCCCTTTTTGCGCTATACCTTTTTTGTAGATAATT
>JABSMS010000876.1:0-17784 GCA_018902275.1 Aleiodes sp. PSUC_FEM 10030003
AGGGCATTTTCTGAAAAACAGTTTTTGCTCCATATCTACTTGAAAAATCGATTTAAAAAAAATTTGAACCACGTAAATCGATGGGAAATGAGCTCACCTTTCAGCTGGTATTCGAGTTTTTGCGCTACGACCAATATAACCTGAGATATTCCCAAAAAAGTGATTTTTTCAGATTTTGGAAAGGGGGACCCCTTCAAATCTTGACCAAAAAACTCGAATTTTCTAAAATACCAAAAAAATTAATTTTTACACATGTTTTCCACTTGGAATTTCCTCAGCTTTCCATTGGAACTATCAAAATAAACCTATCTTTGATATTTCCCTCGATTTCTTGGGATTTTCATAATATATAACATCAAAACTAGGGTGTGTCCATTTTACCCCACCTTCCCCTATCTTATTCAACTATTAATCATGTTTACCTGTAAATAACATTTGAGAAGAGTCGTATCAATGATTTTCAAAAGTTGCTCAGTAGCAGCTGCTGTCATAGTCTTCTTATCCCTATCTTTCTTCTCATTTTTATTGTCCTTTTCCTTTCCATCAGTTCCACCCATCAAATTGTGCCTAACCTCAGTGAGGAATCCAATCAATGCTAATAAACCACTCTCCAAATCACGATCCTGAAGCTTCGGCAGTCCCGTCACTGGCTCGTTAATGTCATTTGTATTAGCGGAATCAGAAACTAAATGAGGAAATAGACGAATGACTTCATAAGGATCTGTTCCTAATTCGTGAAATTGTTTCATGGCTTCTTGGAATTTTTTATTGCAGAATAGATGATGAGCGTATAGAGTTTGAATTTTATACGTTCTCTTAGCTTTCTCATCTTCTGTTGCATCTGAAAGGCTCTGGAAAAATGGAGCGTAATTAATAAATCGGTAAAATAACTAATGAATCTCGACATTGAGATGAATGGAAAAAATATTCCAATGATTTCTTTGATTTAAAAAAATCAGCACTACAAAAAATATTTCTGTGAAATTTTCCAATGTTTTTCAAATTCCACATTTCAATAAAAAAACACAAAATAGAATTGAGTCATTAGAAGTTTAATTCTAAACTGAAGTTTCTATAAAACATCTCAGTATTGAACGGAGATAGAGGAATTAAACTAGCACGCTTCATCGCAGTTTTCATCATCCTCAATGATCCATCTCTTCAGAAATATCTCCGACTCCTTTAGCTCCCAAAATATTTCGTAATAACAACTTGTGTATTTCACTATACTCACAGTAAGTTTCAGAGCCAATTGAAATTGATTCTGCTCCAGCAATTTTCTAATTTGCAGTTCTACGTCAACAGAACTAACGCACCATACTTGGCTAATTGAAGCCACATAAACTCTTCCCTGTTTACATCTGCAGAGTAATCTGGCTTTATTCAACTCCTGAAGTGTCTGAATATGAAGTGATCCCTCCAAAGTATAAACTTCAAGATTATCATGAACGACTCCCATTAAATAAGGATCATCCCACGCAGTGGCACTCGGTGAATCACTCCACTTGACTGGATTGTGTTGAACCAATTCCCCGGATGTGTCCATAATAATTGACTGTGAGTCCTTGCCAAGAGCGAAGGAATTGTCGGACAATTTTGTTATACTGGGCTTCGTCTTTCCAGTGGGAAATAGTTCCTTCGTTTTGCCATCTAGATTGATTAATGTGTACGAAATTCCGTTGAATCCAACTACCAATGTTTCACCACACCAGGCGAGCTCTCTTGGCACGTCTGGCAGTGGTAGTTCATTCCTAGATTCGACTCCGAGATCTTTGAACTGATTTTCCTTTCCTTTCCAGTAGTATAGTTGAAGTTTCCTCTTAACAGCTACGCAGAGTCGCACTACTGTGTTTTTTTCACCTGTCAAACTCTCAGCTTGTTGAACATCGAGGGCGAAGAGCGTTGCACCCTTTGTCTTTGGTAGTTGATTTATTTGGTGGATGTTCATGGAATTCAAGTCGTGGACGCAGATTATGTCGTCTACGTTAAAGGATAAATAATGGATAAGCCTTTCATGATTTGCGAATTAATTACGATTGTGATGATTATCTTTACCGGTTAACAGAATGAGCAAATTGTATTCTGGAACCACATCAGCCTGTACAATTCTTTTCTTACTGAAATTCTTACTGTAGCGTAATAATTCTAATTTTCCGTATTCATTAGACTTTGGCGGTACATTGTATATTAACAAATGACCCTCACGTGTTCCAATCAAGAGATTGTCATCTGCAATAATCAAAAACAATTGATGATAATGATATTTGTTGACTGTGACAAGTCAGGCGGGTTAAATATACTGTACCGTAAGCGGCCATGGACTCAATCTGCACCGTCAATTTCAGAATGGGTGTTGCTTCGTATGCGTCGTGCATTTTTGTGGCTCTTTATTGTTGGATGAATTTTTTTAAAGTTGAAGACACATATTGAAATGTTGTCTGAGTGGTTTCTTTGATTCTCGGTTTTGACAGAACGGAGAATGACGAGAAACTGTCATGAACGGTGCTGCCGGACACTGAGTACTAAAAATGATTACTGTATCGTTATATTCGGGAACTGCAGTATCTGAGTATGTTCGCACAGAAATGAAGAAAAATCGCGGGAATATACAGAGACGCCTAATTGATTGAACAACAGCAGTAAAAGTGTTGAATAGTTTTTTTTCTGAATACGAAAATTGGTGGAGGATAAAATTATTGAATTATCAATAAAAAAATTAACAGATGTGAAAGAGTGAATTGGGACAGCACCTGCAGGAATAGAAGAATTTCCTTAGTGATAATCTCAGTCGGTAATACGCGAGAACGGAGAGAAATCACGAAGTCCGATGGATGAATGAATAATCAATGATTCAATTATTAGATTCTTCAGTAGCAAAATGTGAATAAAAAGGGGATAATCATTCTTTTTTCTACATTTTCTACGGCAAAATAAAATGCGTCGAGTCACAGTGATGGACCTTGTGATCTGTGGCGCCCAGGCCTCGTGTAAACACATCACTGCATAAAAATGTCATCATTCATACGTCGAAGCGTCGTTGTCAAGGAGGCTTGTTAACATTGACTGTTTTTCCCCGGTGTTCAACAATCATCAATAATAACTTGTGTTTCCCTTCGATTTTTCTATAATTATCGAGTTGTCTGCTGTTTTAGCGTCATCAAGTGCAAAATGCATCCGGTAAGATTCGTTGGTTATGATAAAAAACAATGGAAAATAATCCCAAACTTAATTTTTCATTGATGTCATTTGTTATTGTTTACGTTCGTTGTTAGTGAAATTTTGTTAAATTTTTTTCCAGGGAAGCCAGGCAATTAAAGTGGATACTATGGATGTAGCGAGTGAAACTACAGAGGAAGAGCATGAGAAGCCACAGATAGCTCAGACAATTATAGTGAGAGTGCCAGTCAAACATGCTAACTTGGGAATTCGAAGTCCTGCCATGTAAATAATCCAGTCACTACGTTCGAAATTAATTAATTAATTAGCGAATTGTTGGAATGAAATAAGTCAATCCACTCTTCGGTTTTTGTGAAATATCTTCTAAACTAAAGGAGATAGAGAAATTTTCGTAGACTTTTTTTTATCTCTCATCTTCCTCTGCAAATAAGTCCTGAAAATTTCTCCGTCTCAATTATTTTCCGAGATATTCAATGAAAACCGAAAGGAAAGCAAATTGATTTATCTCGTTCTGTAATTTCACCGCTGAATTATTCATTTATTGTCTTTTAATTAACGTAAATGTTTCAGGGACATGAGTACAATGGTCGAACTCACTTCCTTTAGTACCATGGGAAAGATCCAACCTTTTTTGGTCTCAATATCAACAACACCAGCACTCATTGTCGACCTCCACTGCCACTTAACCGACAGAGAAGTTTGCGGATATTTGGGCGGACACTGGGATATCAATTCACATAATTTGTCTATAACAAATGCATTTCCATGTCGATACGCTGGCAAGGATAAAACAGCTGCTAGTATGGTTGAGGCAGAGATTGCGAAAGCCATGGAGTGGAACAGAGTGACACTGGTTGGCTGGTATCACTCTCATCCAAGATCTCATGCTGCTCCATCACTCAGAGATGTTGATTATCAGTTGGATTATCAGATAAAAATGAAGGGACCCAGTGACAATGGGTATACGCCATGTGTTGGATTGATTTGTTGTAAGTTTTGGAGATTCAGAGCCATTCTACACCTCAGTACTCTAATTAGTTAAGAATTAGAGTAGAAAATTGACTTCAATGGATGTTCCCATGAAATTTTTGAAGATAAATTTTCTCGAAAAGTTTCGTTGGAATGTCCAGAAAATTTCGAATCTAGAAATTTTATTTTAGTTTTTTTTTATGAATTGTTCTTTAGTTAACAAATTTAAGGGCAGTAAGAACTAGTGATTCCAATGTATTTTACATCCAAAATGCATTAGAATCACTAGTTCTTACCGCCTGCCCTTAAGGGTTCCTTTTCGTTTTTTTGGAATTTCATTTTTCTGAGAACGTTTCTGGTTTCAATAATTGCAGCGAGTTGGGGAAATTTTAAATGAATGCTGCCATCATTGTCCGCGATTTATATCCATGTTTCACTGATTTTCCACGAATATTGAAAACGATATACTCTAAAAATTGATCATTTTTTCCCTAATTGGTCACATATCGCTCAGTGTTCGTCAAAATGAAACAATTAGGACTAACTCCAACTCGTTGTCATAATTACAATCAAAAATATTCCTAAAAACCAAAAATCCCATTATTTTTGTAAATAAATTGAAAATTAAATTTTTTTACTATCATTTTCATCAAAGATTTCCTTGACTTTTTATCAGTAAAATATGAAAAAAAAAATTGAACTTTAATCATTCTCTTGAAATGCCATTATTTTTGGGAATAATCCCAAATTTTCAACACGAAATTTCCCAATTATCTACATACATGAATTTTCTCCTGTTCAAAATTTAACAGCTCCCTACAATGCCGATGGAAACTGCTACGAGTCGAATTTCAATGTTTTCTGGTCAATGCCACCACCAGAGAATCGGCCCCACGAGTATCCACGTCCAATGCTCTTAAGCTACACAATTTCCCAAGAGCCATTCATACCGCAAGATGCACTGGACGAGATAAAGAAATGCATTGAATATTACAAGAGCGAGGGCGGAATAGATTTCAAAGCGAAATTCAACAATACAACGACCTATATGGATAGATTGCGGAATTCACTGGCATCGAAATTACCAGGACGTGGCAGAGGAAGTGGCGCCGGTTATTGGGAAGTAATAAGGGAGATGATTTGTCCGGGAATGAAAGAGGAAGGTATTTCAGAAACCTTCATATCGGTTCCATTCCCACCAATGCCATTGACCGAGCCATTGGCGCAAACACCAGGCACTCACACATCGAACAACATATTCCTAGCGCCAGTTAATTTCAAACCAGACACAACCATCACGAGCTCAGTAACTAAGCACTACGGTTTGCATCCATCAACATCAACAAATAAATCGGATGATCCAATGAAAGACATCAGAAGTATGAAACTAGATAGGAGCGACATGATGCCAACATTCAGGGCTGGTGAATTGACAGTGTCATTGAAGAATCCGAAATTAGAATTCGAACCGCCACCAGTTGATTTTTCTAAGTTAGCACCACTGTCGCTAGACGCATTGAACAAAATGCGGGCGAATTTACCACCCGACTTTCCACTTCCCGATTTATCGCATCAAATAATCCCGGATCTCAGTAAATTAGCGAGCTTCTCACCTGCTGACCTTGCTAAATTATCCAGTTTTTCACTCAGCGAATTAACAAAGAACCCAGCATCAACAATGTATGCAAGAAACATTGCAAACCTGTTTGGACCACTGGCCAAAGGCATGCCATTGACACCAAGTCAGCTCAAAGATTTAACGTGCGATAGAAAGAACGATTTTACCAGCGATCCGATGCAACAGAATTACCAAAATTTATCAACAATAACGAGCAGCGAAGTGCACAGGAACGAGGATTTATCAATTGATCGTAAAAAATTCAATCAACTCGATGTAAGTGAGATAAAACGCCCCATTGACTTTACAACCGCTGAAGAACTTTCGATATCGAGTGTTCGTCCTGATTTTGGTGCAATGCTTGATATTACGTGTATTCATAAGAAACAACAGACTGCAATAAGTGATAGTGAGTCCTTGAATCTTTCGAAGGATCGACAATAAAATGTCACAACTGCCATTTATGTCGAACGAAATTATTGGAATATGTGAGAGGATTGAAAGGAGGTAGTAAATAATAAAAAATTATTTTTCCAATGAGTAAGGAGCATTGTAAAAATCCCTTTCTTCAAGGATCTGTTCGGACCTTGAGGGATTCACTTGCGATCGTCGACCCTTCTGAGGAGGATGTGGACAAGATTGGAACGCCGAGGAATATCCTCCCCTTCTCTATTTATTTCACCCCACCCACTCAGGGATATCTGGATTTTTCATCTGACGTCATGGGCATACGTTCAAGGTGCTATGAAAACCTGGCGGTTCAACATGAAATAAAGTAACTGACAACAGAAGTGTTAGTGTTTTGCTAGAGTCTGTTAAAAGTATCTGTCTGAACAGGACTATGTGAACGCACAAATGTGCTGGGGACTTGGAGGCCTATAAGCCACGAGGAGGAATCGAGTGAGAAGTCTTGTGAAAGTAAACCCGTAGTATATACAACATTTTGTAGCATACCGGTGGGGAAGAGAGCAACGTATCGTTCCTTCTCTTGAGTTGACTCCAATGTTGGAACGGACAGTCGCGCGTTAACCGCTCACCTACAACTCCACGGCTTTCACTTCAAGTTAAAAGTTTATCCGTGTCTGCGACAATTATTTTTCATCGATTAACGTATCATTCACAAATGTAAATACATCAAAATTTTGAAAAATAAAGTATCAAAGGTTTTTTCTTTGATTGTGCGGGATTAAATAAAAAAAGTTTTTGTAAAAAAAAGAAACAAATTGATCTTTTCCTTGATGTTATGATTTTAAATTTTGCCCTGAGATTGTGAGAAAAAAGAGATCGAAAGGACGTGGAGAAAAAAAGAGAAATAGAGAAGAGATGACCCGCTGAGACAGTGCTTGAATACCTTGAGGAAAGGAGTGAGAGGTGGACGATATAGAGAAAGAGAAAATTAGTGGAACGTCAAAACGTAACAGCAGGTAAGATAGTCTCGTTCAATGATGCATCTACCGTTCTGATAATTGGAATAATCGGGAATTAAATACTTTGGAAAAATTAAAATTGCGCTTGGTATCGTTTTTAAATTTTTATTCCGTTATGAGACACTCACGTTTGTCAGTGAGGTAACTGCGCTCGGGGAATACATAATTTTTTTATCATAATAATAATAGGAGGAAAAGAGAAAATAAATGTCTGTACTTAATATTTTTCACTCGTACTGAATTCAACACTGAGGTTTTTCATTACTGTTTTGCTACAAAGAGAAATGGAAAAACTTGTTTTGTTTCTTTTTTACAATTAATGCGAACTCCGTAACAATTAGCAAGTACATATTAGGCAACATCATTAGAATCATCCTCCTTCTGTTTATCCGAATGATGAAATACTGAATTGTTAGATTTGATTTTTGATAAAGATATTTTTATAATTAAAAACAAAACAATGGATTTTTCAACATTAAAAATAACAAAATATCTCAACTATTTTTTACTCAATTATTTAATACAAATAATAAGTATGCCTTTCCGCTTGAGTATGTAAAATAAAACTGATTTCCCCGCTGTAAACTAAGGCTTCTTTTGAATTGTGCCTAGTTTTCCCTTATTATTTTGCCACCTTTCACTCATCACCGGAAGACACGTGGTTATTTTCTACATAATTTGAAGAAATTACAAGAAAATGAAAAGAATGTGACTAACAGATCCTCGATTAATCAATGGGAAAGAGAAAAAAAAATTCCCAAGAATATATCATAAAATCTAGAGAAAGAAATCGGGGACGAATCATCAATTTTCGAGGTCGCGGAACTCTTAACAAAAAAAAGAAAAACCCCAACTGCGGTTCTTTGCATTTCGAAATTTTTTTTAACACAGAAAAAAATTCAACAAATGGAATGTTGGAATTGAGAATGTTGCGAAAAATATCTAATCACGGATAGTGCATGTGTGTGTGGTTGAGGTAAATCTAGAAGCTGGATAAAGGATACTGAATATCCGGATATTTGAAACTTCTCAAAGTTTCATTTCGAAGAAAATACATATGGTTTTATATAGATTGTAAAAAGGAAGTTGAATAGACGTGACCAAGCCTGCAATGGTGGCTATAATTTCCAAGTGAATGATTCTTCGAGCGTTCCCCATGACCGGTCTCCCCGAGTCTATAATTTCGAGTATTCTAGAAAGGCGTACGTCCACTTAATGTCATATTTGAGTTTAAAAAAAGGAGAGAACCGGAACTATCAACCTTTAAATATCACACACGTTCGGATTAATGAATTGGAATGAGAAAAAAATGTCTAATCTTAATTCTTGAAATAGGAATTTTGTTTTCCCATTGCGTAAAAATTATTGCTTTGAATTAACTGAAACATAAATAATACAGTAGATACATGACTCAAGTCTTTGCGACTCTAACAATTCTTTATTATGAAATAACACCGAAGAATTTCACATTTTTCGTGCTCCATTTTGTACTCAATTCATTCTCTCTCCTTTTTTATCTGAAACAGCGCAGATTATGAAAGTTAAAATCAATTATCAATGACTAACTTGTGATTGCTTTTAATTAAAATGCGAAAAACTAACGTGGGATTAACTCGCGTGATAGTGATTTATCAATTTAAAAGTGAATTATTTAAAGAAAATCACAATAGACAATTAGATAAATATCTTTTTGTTTTCTTGTAATCACAGTGATTATCAGTGCGTTAGATTTTCATTATCATGGCTTTAATCCACTCATTTTTTTCTATATAAAAGTACATTTACGGATTTATCAGATGCGGAAGGTCAGTCCAGTTGGTGGGAACGAGAAATAGTGAAATGAAAATTTAATAATAATTGAGAGCAGCGCTCAATCATAAGGAAAAAATGTTAGATTGCATTGTTGCTTCTTCTGTTTTCTCACGTCAATCATTATTCCATATCCGTCAATACTCATCAAGTTCCGGGTGAGATATTTCGCGTGCCTATGTCCAACATTAACTTTGCGAACTAGAAAAACCACGTCATCGCAAAACTACTTCCATTCTCTCTGTAGTTTTATCGATATTTTTTTTTCATTCGAAAGAAAAAACTACAAAACAGGCACGCCTGTTTTCTCGCTTCAGACAACATTCGGTCTAGATACTAACATACGATACTTTATAGGCATGGAGAGAGGGGGGAGAAATACTTTCTGTGTATATCTAGGCTCAATGCAGGAAGTAAAAGACTTAACGGCTCTCTTACATTGTCCTAAGTATGTAATATATTGTAATACACAAGGAGAATGAAAAATGTGAACGATGAAAGGTAAAATAAAAAAGTCACCAGGCGCAAAATAAAGCAAAGCACAATGCCTTCGAATCCCTTGGGTTATATTGTGAACGAGAGTGTTATTCATACGTCTGTTTCACTCCTTTGCTTGTGAAATTTGTCTTCGATCAAATTTTTATTGTATAAGAAAGTCTCGAAATAGTTGAAATCATAAATCTCAGAATGGCATGACCGGTGAATTATTTTTCGTTTCTCATTCATAATTTTAATGACTACAATAATGGAATAAGTTATTTTATATGGTAATTGTAGGAAATACATATGAGTAACTCATGCTTCTTATTTTCCCATGGAAGATAATAAAGAAGGAAGGAAAAAAATAAAAGGATGAAAGTGAAATGTTAGTGACCCGTAGTTAAAGACAAAAGCTGCTTCTCCTTTAGGATGTAAAAATAAACTCGAGGATCATTGACATTTCATTTTTAGTAGTCCCATCCCGTGAGTTTAATGGAATGCCTCTGGACGATTTTGTATGTAAAAAGAAAGGAGAGGAGAGAAGGAGGGCCCACCGCACGAATATTTTCGGGAGGCGCCTGCATTTTCGGTCATTGAATCTCCGCTCTGGACGAGGGTCAATAAAAAAAGGTCCGACAAGTTCTTATCCTTTGGGGAAAAAAGGCGAAGAATCAGAGAGAACGAAAAACGAAAGTTTTAGCAAAGTAGAATAAATATGAGAGGGCAAAGAAAGTTAGGGATGTTGAAGAAGGAAAAAAGAACATAACGTGACGAGAACTCTCGTTCAGGCCATGAGTTGCAGTGGACGTCCTTGCTACGTTATCTCGCCTTATGTTTCAGTATGCCTTTCACTTTCAAGAACTGAAGGAACCAGTTAAAAATCTCACTCTTCCACCCACCCCCTTCGCCCCCTTATTCACCGTGTCTTTGTCAGTCTATCGAGAACAAAGATATATAGCAATATAGAATTTCCGATAAATTTTTGCCAACCATATGGACGTCGGAATCTCGGTGAAATAATCATCTAATAATAAGTATTTTTTCGCAAGGAATTCAGGTAACTCCATCGGCTGTAAAGTTACACTAACCGATGATGCTCCAACTTTCACCTTTTAATCAATCAGAAAAGGAAGAAAAAAAGAACGTTACGAGCTCTTGCGGTTGCTCATGATATAATCGGTTTTCTCAGTAGCAAAAAGCGTGTATGTGTTAAAAATCTAATTCACGCGTTTGTCTGCTAGTTACCTCAACTAGAAAATTTACCATCAGACGATTAAAATTATGATGATACACCGTTAGGATTCATATTTCATCTCACTTACTTATTGCATATACATTTCGATTCATTCTCTGCATTAATCATGCATCATAGAGAGAAATGTTTTCATGATTATGACGTAACGAACGTTGAAGAAAAAAGTTATTTAAGATTAAACCGAGGAAAATTACATGTTATTCAAATTATTGTGATTTTTTTCTTCACAATTTAACATACGTTATTATTCAGTGACTGAGGAATGTCCAAGATGCAGCAGCAGAATGGGGTAGTACCGGGCGGTGGGGGTAGCCACGATGATTTCTCGGATGATGATACCACTCCTTTAACACAGGACTACGGCGGAAGGTAAACATAGCAGACTAAATGAAACATGTTATTCCATAATTACAGGAATTGAGGAGAAAACTCTCATTAACTTTTTGTTTCTTCTTCTCCTTCTTCTATCTCATTTACAGTCAACGTACAGTAGTTGAGACTAAAGGATGGGATGTATTTCGAGATCCACCGCAGAAAATTGATTCAGGATCAATGGCCAATCAAAAATGTTTAGATGCAACTGTACAAATAACGAAAGTTATTGTTTATCTACTGGTATTCATAATAGTACTTGGCAGTGGTGTATTAGCCAAAGGCGCTGTACTATTCATGACATCACAATTACGTCCGAATCGTGTAATTGTTTATTGCAATCGTCAATTGGGACGTGATAAACAATTTGTTGTTACATTACCAGAGGAAGAGAGAATAGCGTGGATTTGGTGTATAATAATAGCATTTGTTGTACCAGAATTTGGTACATTATTCAGAAGCTGCAGAATGTGTATATTTAAATCATGTAAAAAACCACTTTCATCACACTTTTTGCTTGTCTTTATTATGGAAACATTTCATGTACTCGGACTTGCATTAATGTTTTTTGCTGTATTGCCGGAGATTGATGTTGTTAAAGGCGCAATGCTCACGAATTGCGTTTGCTTCATACCGGGATTTCTCGGATTATTGTCGAGAAATAAAAGCAAAGATGAATCGAGGAGATGTGTACTAGTTTTGGTTGATCTGGCAGCGTTAGCAGCACAAGCAAGTGGTCTCGTTGTTTGGCCATTACTTGATAGTTCAAAGCACAGTCTTTGGCTAATTCCGCCATCACTCATTCTTGTATCCTGCGGATGGTGGGAGAATTACGTGTCGATGCAGAGTCCCATTGGTAATAATCAATTTCATAACGATAATTATTGTGTAATATGTGTTTAATCATGTTTAATAACTCTCATTAATTGTATTCTGTCATTCACTTTATCATTTCTTTTAATAACTTCAGGCCTCGTTAGGACTCTCGGCAAAGTAAAGAAAGACCTTCGATTAACGAGATACTTCACTTATGTCTTTGTATCGATATGGAAGATAATAGCTTTTTTCATAAGCACATTGGTTATTCTACACCTAAAAGGCGATACTGTCGGCCATTTATTTACAATGTTTGGCACAGCATTTGGTGATCACAAAATCACGGTTACTGCTGTACGTCAAACTGCGTTAGGCACAATTCCTGATATATCTGAGTATCTGCCAAATGGTGAAACTGAAGCTGTTAATGCCGATGTTAATTCGCCTTATTACGTTCTACTTCTACAGATATTTGGCGCATACTTGGCATACATATTCGGTAAGTTATTTCGTTGAACATTACATGAGGTGGATTGTGAATTGTATTTTTTCATGTGTTTTCGCAGGTAAATTTGCGTGCAAAATACTTATTCAGGGCTTCAGTTACGCTTTCCCAGTTAGTCTAACTGTTCCCGTGTTAATTTCACTACTTATTGCTGCCTGTGGCTTGAGAAACAGTGATCCATGTTTCTTTCATGGTACAATACCGGATTATTTATTCTACGAATCACCGCCACTCTATTTTCTCAATGATTTTGTATCGAAGCAATATGCATGGATATGGTTACTCTGGTTATTGTCGCAAACGTGGTTTACGATACATATATGGACGCCGAAATGCGAGAGATTGGCAGCTACTGAAAAATTATTTGTTGTTCCCATGTACGATGGTTTGTTGATTGATCAGTCGCTTGGTTTAAATAGAAAGAGAGATGATCAGCCAGAAGTTAAAGTTGAGGATCTTGCTGAAATTGAGAGGGAAAAGGGCGATGGTGATTATGAAACGATTTATGAACAAACTGATGGTTCAACGACACCACCGTCGGCGGTTAAAAGTAGTGATCATGTTACAAGGATTTATGCTTGTGCGACAATGTGGCACGAGAATAAAGAGGAAATGATTGAGTTCTTGAAAAGTATTTTACGCTTGGATGAGGATCAGTGTGCTAGAAGAACTGCACAAAAGTATTTGAAAGTCGTTGATCCTGATTATTATGAATTCGAGACACATATATTCTTTGACGATGCTTTTGAACTTGCTGATCACGATGAGAATGAAGCGCAGGTTAATCGTTTCGTTAAACTCCTGGTGGCAACACTGGATGAAGCTGCTTCTGATGTGCATCAAACGAGAATGCACGTGAGAGCGCCGAAAAAAATACCAACACCCTATGGCGGTAGATTGGTATGGACTTTGCCGGGTAAATCGAAGATGATTGCACACTTGAAGGATAAAAATAAAATTCGTCATCGTAAACGTTGGAGTCAGGTGATGTACATGTATTATCTTCTTGGTCATCGCCTTATGGAACTACCAATTAGTGTCGACAGGAAAGAAGTTATTGCAGAAAATACATATCTATTGACACTGGATGGTGACATTGACTTTCAACCGGCTGCGGTTAAGTTGCTTGTTGATTTAATGAAGAAAAATAAAAATCTCGGAGCTGCTTGCGGTAGAATTCACCCAGTTGGCTCAGGTCCGATGGTTTGGTATCAGATGTTTGAATATGCTATTGGTCATTGGCTGCAGAAAGCTACGGAGCACATGATTGGCTGTGTACTATGTAGTCCCGGATGTTTCTCGCTGTTCAGAGGAAAGGCACTTATGGATGACAATGTTATGAAGAAATACACTACTAAATCAGAAGACGCACGGCATTATGTTCAGTACGATCAGGGTGAGGATCGTTGGCTTTGTACTTTATTATTGCAGAGAGGTTATCGCGTAGAGTATTCGGCTGCCAGTGATGCTTATACTCATGCACCCGAAGGATTCAATGAATTTTACAATCAACGCCGACGATGGGTGCCTTCTACAATAGCCAATATCATGGATCTTCTCATGGATGCGAAGAAAACAATAAAAATTAATGACAATATATCAATGCCATACATTTCTTATCAGATTTTGTTGATGGGCGGTACGATTCTCGGACCTGGAACGATATTTCTTATGTTGGTGGGAGCTTTTGTAGCGGCATTTAAAATTGATAATTGGACGAGTTTCTACTACAATATCATTCCGATTTTACTGTTCATGCTTATTTGTTTCACGTGCAAAGCAAGCATACAAGTAAGTTCTCAAACTATTCTGCTTTTTTATGCTCCACGGTGTGTATCGATATCTTTAATGTTTATCCTTTCAGCTTTTGTGTGCGCAAATATTGTCAACCGTATACGCGATGATAATGATGGCAGTTATTGTTGGTACAGCACTTCAGCTTGGCGAGGACGGCATTGGCTCGCCGTCAGCGATATTCTTGATATCATTATCAAGTTCATTTTTCATAGCCGCTTGTCTTCATCCCCAAGAATTCTGGTGTATTGTCCCTGGTATCATTTATCTTTTGTCAATTCCATCTATGTATTTGCTTCTTATTTTGTATTCGATCATCAATCTCAATGTCGTATCTTGGGGAACGAGGGAGGTCCAAGTCAAGAAGACAAAGAAGGTTTGTGGAGTCCGAGTATTCAGTTATTGCTTCTCTTCATCAACCATTGGTGATGGTATAATCGTATGTTGTGAGAAATTTCACTTTATTCCCAGTTTTTGTTGATACCTCGAAATTGAAGGAGACAGCCAAATTTCGCTGATGACCGTTTTTGTTGAGCGAAATTAGCTTTAAAAAACGGTCATTACGGAAATTTCTCTACATCCCTCGAATTTCACGAAAATAAAGAGCGAGATTAATTTATATGATTTCATCATTTCAATATTGAATTAATAACAATGTAACAGATTTACGTCGCCGCAATACTAAGTATTATCTACGCACTGGTAATGGTAGCAGTTATCACTGCAATAGCCATTAATGTAACTGAAGATGGTATACTGTCACCATCAAGTTTATTCATAATGATGGTAACAGTTCAGATATTCATTGCCGGACTTCTACATCCACGTGAAATTGGTTGCCTTTTACATGGAATAATTTACTATATAACGGTACCATCAATGTACGCTATACTAATCATATACTCCCTCGTTAATCTTAATGATATTACATGGGGCACGCGGGAAGTAACAACTAGGAACACGAAGGCGGTAAATAACACATTATGACTATTAATTATATTTTTTTGTTATGCTTTTAACCCAATTTATACTCTCACTCATGTACGAAGAGAAATCTATTGATTAATATTCATCCGATTGATTTTTATTGATAAAAGGAACTTGAGCAAGAAAAGAAAGAGGCTGAAGAAGCTAAGAAAAAGGCGAAGCAAAAATCTCTCCTTGGATTTCTACAAAATGGAGCGGGAAATAATGGCGATGATCAAGGATCAATTGAAATTTCTTTAGCTGGTTTGTTCAAATGTATGCTGTGTACACATGGAAAACCATCGGATGAGAAACAGCAGCTTGTAGCTATTGCTGAGTCTTTAGAGCAGCTGGGAAGACGTTTGGAGACCATTGAAAGGTATTGAGCTAGAGAAACTTTCATAAAAACCTTTTATGTAAAGCGAGATATTTCAAAGTACCCGAAAATTCCTATTGATCAATCTTTTTTTATTATGTAACCGATTGTTTCAACGTTTGATCCGTCAGAGCCGTCGATCCACTCGCACACAATTCTGCACGTCGCCGTGCCTCCTCAGTCGGTTCCAGAGCTGCAGAACATCTCGGGCCAATCAATGAAATTTTGAGCGAGGATCAGGAACAAAATAGTCATTCAGAATCAGAAGTTAGTGAACAGGAAGATGTCAGACGCGATGGTAATTTATCACGTCCATACTGGCTCAGTGACGACGGTCTCAAGAAAGGCGAGGTCGATGTGCTCTCTATGCAAGAGGAACAATTCTGGAAGGATCTTCTCGACCAGTATCTATATCCCATTGACGAAGACAAAGCAGAGAAGGTAAAACCCTCAAAGCCCAAACCATTGTTCCCTCCACACGTCATCTTGCTGATTCATTCCATTTTCAATTATTCACGAGATAAAGAAATCACATTGTAATTAGAGAATATAATGATCCTGGGCTGATTTGAGGAAAACTCAATGACGTTCATGCAAATTCTTAGTGTAAATTCATAATAACAATTTAATATAATCAGGCGAGAATAGCAAAAGATCTTAAGGACCTTCGTGATCAAAGTGTATTCGCGTTCTTTATGCTGAACGCTCTCTTCGTCCTGATAGTCTTCTTACTCCAGTTAAACAAAGATCTACTCCATGTCAAATGGCCCTTTGGTATCAAGACAAACATCACATATGACGAGAGTTCGCAAGAGGTAATTTACCGCTCCGCTGTTTCCAAAGTACTCAATCTTTGTTATTTCCTTGAAACAGGGGAAAGTTCATTGTGAAGCAAAGGCTAAAGTACAAGGACATCAGCGGGGCTTTTCTATTATATTACTAATTAGTTTTTGTTTCTTCTCTTTTTTTTGATGAAAATGAAACAGGCTCGCATCGCCGCTGATCTGATCGAACTACGGAACAAGAGTGTATTTGCGTTTTTAATGTTCAATGCTCTGTTCGTACTGATTGTATTCTTACTACAATTGAACAAAGATCAGCTGCACGTTGTTTGGCCACTTGGGGTCAAGACGAACATCACATTCGTTGAGGAAACCTCAGAGGTACCGGCAACCCGGCCTCAAGAATATTTACTTTATTTTTTCTATCTATATTTATGTGTCTGTCTCTTCTTTTTACATATTCTCTCACAATATTTTACACCTGAATCCACTGCCTGTTCAAAAAAAAACTAATGTGGTTAAACGGTGGTGTTTCGCACGAAATGGAATCTAGTTTAGTTTAATGGAAGTCCATTAATACTTCCCCTTTAAACCAAACAAAGGAATCATTGAATTATTCTTTCATGTTTTCTTAATTCTCCTCACGGAATCAATAAAATATTTGTGGCTTACCACAATTATCAAAAAAATGATTAAATCATGAAAAACCTGTCATTCCAATGAGAAATGATCACTGCAATACACAAAAACTAATATTCACGTGGTTGCAGTTCTCACATGGCTGCATTCATTGACTACTGGTCTGGGGCACGGAGTCAAATAAATAAAAGAATGAATCAATTAGTTTAATTGGAATCTCATTGAGCTTCCTTGTTATTACTGTGTCTAACTGTCTGATGGTGATGAACTACGGTGGTGCGAGATGCTTCACAATACGTTGTACATAATTATTGTGAATTAAAACAAACTTACGGATTATAATTTCTGTGTCTCCCGGATGTTCACGAATGGTTGTTTAATTGAATAATATTTGCAGGTACATATCTCGAAGGAGTATCTGCAGTTGGAGCCGATTGGTCTCGTGTTTGTCTTCTTTTTCGCGTTGATTCTGGTGATACAGTTTACTGCCATGTTGTTCCATCGATTTGGTACATTCGCCCATATTCTATCGAGCACCGTTCTCACTTGGTACTGCTGCAAAAAAGTATGTAATTAACGCCTGGGATGGAATGAACGGTTGAAGATCTTCAGGAGTTGATGAATATGTTTTTTTTCAGCCAAAGGACCTTTCGGAAGAAGCTCTGCTTTCTAAACACGCAGTGGAGATTGTCAGAGATCTGCAAAGACTCGACGGAATGGAAGGGGATTATGATGAAGGCAGTGGAAGTGGTCCAGGAAGACGGAAGACAATCAGAAATCTTGAGAAGAGCCGCAGGAA
>JABSMS010000877.1:0-38427 GCA_018902275.1 Aleiodes sp. PSUC_FEM 10030003
TGGAAAAAGTGTTCTGGAAGGTATCTGGTAAAAAGTGCCCTGGCATGTGGCATAAGAAAAAACCGTAGAAAGTGAAAACTCAACGGAACTGGAAAAATATAAAACAAAACAAACAAAACAGAATTATTTTCTTTGCGTTGAAGAACAAATCGAGAACATATTTCTCCATTATCCGCCTCTCCTTTCAAATTCCACAAAAGCAAATGGAAGCCAAGGAAAACCCTCGCGACAATTCACCTTGGACGCCATGCAATTTCTCTGATAAAATAAAAATCGGAAATAGAATGCACCGAGACAACAATTGTATATTCAATACCACGTACACTTCAAAATCCATTCTTCATTTTTACCTTGAATGCCTTTTGCTTTCCTCCTTGTTCTCCTCTTTTTTTTCGATTTAAATCGACCCACTTATGGCTTTGAGGAAAATATTCCTTTGCTGAAGGTTGCGGTGGGCATATCTAGATGCAAGCTACACATACTTTCCTTTGAACGTACCGGACTCTACGTGAAGGGGTGAGAGTATGAACATCAGAAGATCCCCGGAGATGCGGAAATTTCGTTGGTAATTTTATTGCTGAATTTTATTCTATCCCCATTTCTTAACTCTCCGGTTATGTCCGTCGAGATGCAAACGAATTAACGGAAAATACGTGGAGAAGACTCCCAGAGGAATTGAGAATTCAATCCTCCATTTTTCATTATTAACAATCATCAGACTTACAACTGCGGAATTGTTGAAGAATTAAATTTCGGAAAAAAAATAAAAAAAATGTCTGATGCTCTACATTTTTTTTTAAGTTTATTGATTATATGTACAACTATTTACATTATTTACCATTTTTTAAAATAAACTTGTGAAGAAAAAAATCAGCCTACAATTAATCATTTCAACTAATCATTTAAACTAACAGCTACGAAATTAAGGAATAAAATTTCAGAAAAAAATAGGAAATTTCGTTGGTAATTTTATTTCTGGATTTCATTCCATCCGCCATTTCTCAACTCTTTGGTTATGTCCGTCGAGATGCAAACGAACGCCCGGAAAATACGTAGAGAAGAGTCCCAGATGAATTGAGAATTTCATCCTCTTCCGACTGCATAATACATAATGTAAACCCCAACGGAACCCGTAGGTACAGTTTCAGTCACGGATAAACTCTAGTGCTATTTAATTTTTAAGAATCATTCGCAGACTATATCTCGGAAATTCACCTGACGCAGCGATATCTTCCTGAGCCAAAAAGTATATTGCAGTTGAGAATAATAATTTTTTAAAATAATTAAATTAGATAGAGACAGTTATTTGGAATTGCTCCAATTTCGTTGCAGAAATAAAATTTCCATTGACAGTTAAATTTCTCCGAAAAAGCATAAAGATGTTATAAAAACATGGAAGATGAGAAAAATCCATTACACACTGTCCGCCGTCCAGCGAATGATACAGGAGGGACACGTGAGGTTGCATTCGTTACTTTAGCTCCCATTACTCATCATAATGTTGAGTATCTTGACCTAGAAACTCTCTGGGATCAAAAATAATAACGAAGGAGTTATGATACGCACATCAGTTTCCACTTGCATTTGTTACAACAAACAAATCTACATTTTTGTATTTGTATTTGTATTTTTCCAGTTCCGTAAATAAATTATTAAATAATTTATATAATTCAAAATATATCATCAATTCATTTTTCTTTTCTATTCTTGAGAATACAAAATGACAAATCCTCATTATTGACTAAAAGCTTCGCGTGACGAGGCTTCATTAACGACTCGCCGTTACTTTTAATTCAAATCTGCATTAAAAAATAGAAAACTCTATCGAACCCTTCGAAACTCCCACATATGAATTACGATGACGAGAGAGAAAAAAAAAAGGAATGCTCGAGTGCTTTGCCTGCCGTGTTGGCTCTCCAGTGGAGTTCATAAAACTCTCACGCCAAGTGGATGAGTACCACAGTTGCATCGATTTTTTCTTCAACAAGATGAGAAAAAAAACGTAGAAGATGAAGAGGAACAAGTGCGGAAAAAAAGAGTAGAAAGATAGAGACACCCGAAAGTTTCTCATTTTCGAAGCCTATCAATCCTCACTATTACACGGAGAGAGAAAAATAACGAATTTTACGGCGGTATTCTGAGGAAAATTTTGCAAACTGGGAATTTTTTAAGGGAATTTTTAATTTATTAATTAAATAGAATTTTTTCCAAGGCCATCCTACTAGAATGATCCTACAACACATCTGTAAATATATAGATTTTCAAATATATATAGATATTTCATCTATTAAAGATTACGGAATTCAACGATATCTTGGAATTCGTGGCACTATAATAACGAGGTGATTATGTCGAAATTCAAACAAGTATAACTGCAGTTATCTGAATTTTCAAACAATTGGCTATTAAATTCAACGCAAAATTGACTCTCAATGTATTTCATAATTTCATGAAATTTCACCAAATTACTTTCGAGTGCATAGTCGTAATGAAATTATTTTACTGTGCAGTAATTTTGGTTGTTTCCAAGGTAAATAATTCTCAACTTACTTCACGTTGTTTTAGGGAGACGAGAACAACTCTACATTTGGTTAAGAATAATTACAATTTTTGTTATTTTGCATATCATATTATGTGGAATTATCATATGAAGTCTAATCACTTATTACTGAAATTTTTTAAATATTAATCCTCCTAATTTCAGATGTACATGACTGTTTACAATGTTTTACAAACCCTCGGAAATTGAAAAAAAAATCATAGTAGTCAAATTTCATTCTATCTGATTCAATCGTGAATTACAAATATTTTATTCACCGTCACCCGTGAAGGTTGGTACCAATAACCGGCTAATAACGATCCCTTCCTCCCAAGGCTTTTTTTCATAGTTATTGAAAAAAAAATGTAAAAAAACTGCATTGTCATGTTCCCTCAAAAAAAAGAAACAAGGAATTCAGAAAAGTTGTGAAAATGTTGAAACCCGATGTTGAAAATTTCCACTGCCAATTAGAGTGTATATCCCCAACTTTTCTCGTCTAACGAATTTGCCCAAAGTTTCAATTTACCGGTATAGTGCACCCTCCCTCTACCCAACGGTGGTAGCTGAGCTCGTCCCGACCGGGACCATTTCTAAAGTTCGACATTTACAGTCGGAGTGTTTTGTAACACGTACGAGACTCGTACGGTAAGTGAGTGTATCCAGTTAGATGAAGCTTGGAAAACGAAAATAAAAGGAAAAAAGAAGCATTTGGAAAAAAACGCCGAAGTGAAGAAGGTGTTAGAGGAAAGAGAGAGAGGGAAATACCGAGATGGCCAGTGGGCGTTTTGGGCTTTGCCGGATCGTGAAATGGTTCTCCTAATGGCCGGGGGATTGAAATAAATACTGTGAGATCGTTATGGCTCTGAGGCGAGCTCAGCTACTTTATGGCTATCTCTTCTACCTCCCTCTGCTTCTCGTTTCAACTCAGCAACAAGGAGGCAAGGGGTCAGGGAATAGAATGAGGGAGCTGGTGAAATTGAAGGAAGGTGAAAAAAAGTAGTATAGATACTTTACTATCTTTTTTTTTACGTGAAAATCAACACAGAGAGAGGTACAGAGCGGAAGAAATCCTAGGAAAGGTATTTACGCGGCTAAAATGTCGGTGTTGGATTCTCTTTTCTCACTGAGTCACTCAATTTTATTTTATTCTTTTATTTCTCTACTCTAGTAGATACTATTCTCGGGAGCTCCTGATCCGTTCCATTATTTGCCTAACGATGCAACACGCTCGATAATTCAACACAGATATACTGTGAAATTTTTTTTTTTCGTCTTCGTTCAAGTGGATAGAGACGAAAATGAGGCGGAAAAAATGAAAACAGCGAGAGAGAGAGAGAGAGGGAGGTAAAAAGTATTAAGTCGTTTATGACTTTTAATGGAACAATAAACTTGTGCAGATTTTCAATTTTTCTATTATTCAAAACCACATCCGCTTTGCAGAGGGATTACAGGGGAATCGAACTTGTAATCCCTATGTACATTGCATATTTTACTCGTATCAATTTTTCAAAAAGTAATCTCTTCACTTGTGGAAAATTATTCTCTCCACTTTTTAACTGGATGGAAAAAGAATGGACTTTATTAAACTGAAATGAATCTATAGTCAGGATGAAGTTTACTCAGTTTATGTATACAGAGGATCTGTAATTACGTATTCAGATGAGGGTGTGTGTACTGGTGTAACACGAAACTGAGAGGGTACCGGTGAATTTAACCGATGAATCCTCTCTTATACTGCTCAATTATTTTAATTTCAATGAGGAAAAAAAGAAACTCAGTTTACAATTTGTATTAATTTTCATTTTTTTTTACTTGGTCAACGAATTGGTGAAATATAAAACTACGTGAAAATATAGTGTTTTTAATTGATACATAATTCATTATTTATTATTGCTTCATTAATTTGAAGGGAAGTCGGATAAATGAGCATAAGAGATGAAGCGAACATGTTTGATTTTCATTGGAATTAAATATTGGAGTTGATTTAATTGATATTAAATATTCTTTCCGGTTAGTGAAACTATCGCGTCAAATCCCGTACAATATTTCCTAAAGTTTCATATGAATTGAATTTTTTTGAATAGCTCATTCGTGCTTGTAATGAAAAACACTATGCCGCATTTGAACTCAATATATCCGCGAGTTGTGAATTCCACTTTCCATTATTATTTCTGTTCCATTTCTGGAGAACGTCACAGTGTCCCTTGTATTTTACAGAAAAGCCGTGTATGATGTTTTTATCCACGTTGCTTTTTCTCTTCCGTTCATTTCCTATCCCATTTCCTACTTTTTGCTTACCACTGGGACACAAACACATACATGCCGAAACGTTTCTACCTCATTCTGTCTTTTTCTTCCTCTTTCATCTACCACTCACGTGGTACACACGTTGCTCGCAGGTGTAGCCACCGAAAAATATGGCATTCCCTTTGGCGCAGTGTTTTTGTACAGGAACATCAGGCCCCCTCCACTACTAAACACAGAGACACACAAACACTTGACTGATATATCGTTCGTATTTCTTCTCGTTAGTCCACCGCTAGCGTAACGTTGTTTTTCACCACGACACTGGATCTATGAGAGGGCTATGCTCGACTTCACCAGTTGTATCCCAATGCCAGACCGCAGTGATATTGCCACACATCCAGTGTATATCTCACTCAGTGAATTTCCTACAGCTTAAACGTTTTGTTACTTCTCTTATTTTTTTTCAGGAAAAAGAGATGGGCAAAAAGAATATAACGACTTTAACTGAGTTAAGATACTTTGCTCGATAAATCAAAAGTATTTGAGGTTATGTTTTTATTCGGAAGTCCTTGGAATTTTGGAGAGTTATTTTGTTTATATGGAGTATGAATGATTCATGGGTTCAGTGCAGGGTGAATTAATATAAATTTATTATAAGGGTGGAAATAGTAATGAGGGGCGAAACGGGATTTTGGTCGAAAGTTTAATGAACATAGGTCAAAATTTGTCTTTGGGCTATTTGAAAATTGAAAAATTGAAGGCTTCTTTCAATATTCAGCATTTTTCAGTCGTTTGCGAATATCTTCGGTTCTAGGAAACCAACTGCATCAATTCTTCGCATTTTCGAGAGGACTAATCGAATTTGCTTTTTCAAAGTTGCTCAATTTGTTAGAATAGTTTCTGTCTTACTATTATATAAATAAAGAATATTATTTTACTTCTGAATAATCCCTGAATTTTCAAAATCAATCGTAAATTCATAAATTCAGTTTTTCATTGAAGTTGAGAAACTTTTTTTTTCTCATTTTCAGTGAAATTTCGAAGTTCGAATCAACAGCTGTAAAAAAAATTTCGTTGTGCACTATTGGGAATAGGAATTCCTCTCACATTCATATTGATTGTTATTGACCAATATTCGAAAAACCCACAGAGAGAGAAATACAACTTGGATAAAATATGGAATATGACAAATAATATTAAAGAATATATATAAATGTCAAGAACTATCAATGAAAACAATAAACTGGAACGGTCAATTCATTCTAATGAATTGAAAATTGTTTTTCTGATGCAGTCATTAAAAAATGTAAAATTATCTTTTTCGAGGTGATGAAATTGATGGAATTTGGGGATTTTGATGTGGAGAGCCAGAGAAATTTGAGGCGGAAAAAAATATGATTCAATTATTTTCGAAAAAATGAAATAAAAATCTGATGGCAGTGGATAAATTGAAGGTAACAATAACGTGTATTTTGGAGTAGTTGCCATTTGCAGGTGAGAATTGGAGGCGGGACTACATTTGTTCAAAATCTTCAGCATATTTAATCTATAGTACATAGTCAAGAAAAACAAATTTTCTCATATATATTCTAAACCTCGCTTGTGAAAACTCATAAAATGTTCTCTCAGGAGTACAATAAAAAACTCATCTTCCCGAAAGTTATAGAAGGGTTACCTTACCAATTCCCCACAATCGGAAATTACTCGAGCTCTCCATTGACACTACTTAGAGTCTCTACCCTCCGCAGTTTCATAAGCAGCTTGGTGCGGAAAACATCAAAGTAGTTTGAATAGAGAGAGACAGAGAGAAAGAGAGAAAGTAGGATGGTAAAAAACGACTTTGTGATACTGAACGTGAAAGTTTGAAAAGCCTTTAATCTTCATTGAATGCGCATCCTTAATTACGTGTAACGCAAACAGATCAAGACCCTCATCTCGGACTATTACACAGTACACCAGAGTCCTGGAAGCATAGTTATCCAAATTGGCCGATGGAAGTTATCGGCTCATATACGTCGAGAGATCGCTGGCACCTGGGGAGTGATTTTGGCGGTGGGAGAGAAGGTCCAATGGTTGTACGATGCTTCAGGAGTCTCCATCATCGAAATTCCCTTTTGCTCATCTACATATATACCGATATCCAGTACCTTATATCCCATGTACATGCAAGGCTAAACCGTAACCAGTACGTATTCAAAGGTCTTGTGCGTTGGGGAGGGCATATTGGATAGATAGAGCACTCGAGAAACTGGTAAAGCACATAATGCAAGTGGTCAGTGTGCTCAGTTATCTGCGTACGCACGTTATCCCAAGACCCTGGTCAAATCCACTGATGGGAATAACTGAGAATGCTAGGGGGACATCTCTGTCCTTGTATTTGTATGGGTTACATTAATTATTTTATGCACTGATCGATGCTCATTTGTTATTTCACAGCAAACCTAGGTGAATCCCTGAATGATAATTTGGCTTAATATAGTTCTTGATTAATGAATATTTTATTTGCAATTAATATTAATTTCATTGGATTAAGCTGTCATGAGGGCTTGACATTTCTGAGATGATTTTAGAAGATTTATTTGAATCTGTATTTTGGAACAAAAAAATACATAACTCTTTAGTGAGAAAAAATGAACGTGATCTATGAGCAGAATCTCATGCAAATATCTTTTGAAAATATTTACCTCTTGTAAGTCGTTTAAAAAAGCTGAGGAAATTTTAGTGACAATACATGTGTCGAAATTAATTTTTTTTATTTCTTTGAAAATTCGAGTTTTTCGTCGAGATTGAACACAACTTCGAATACAGCACCATCTCTCTCTTGTTATTGAATGATAATTTTCGATCACGCCCTTGGGAGCTCTCGAGACTGTTTTCGATTCCATCCCATCTCATTCTAAAATTATCTATTCCTCCTTTTTTCATCTACTAATACTACAATACGAAACTGCGGAACAGTTTGGACGTCCTACTTTATCAATATATGCATACATTAAACAAAATCACCCTATATATATTAGATCTCTTCATGCAGTACATAAATTAATGCCCACTATATGCATGTACCTCTACATTAATATCTCGTGAATGACGACATTTCCATGCCACGTTCTATATCATTGAAGTGGCCAAATTATACGTGACTATGCACTTTGATTCAATTATAACCATCCAATGTGCTGCTCACGTTTATTTTCAATTTATTGATAGATGTCATTATTATTTGAAACACTTCATTTATATTATTTCATCAATTGCATATTTATGATTTAAATGTTCGCATTGATTTTTGTGTTGGAAGGAGTGCTTTTTTTATTACTCCGTCGATACGCTATTATTATCAAAGGCTTTTTATGGAGGAAATGGAATGCCTACGTGCATACATGTATTTAGGTGCTCTCGACGTTCCCCTTCATCGAGGTATATGCATTCCATGCTCTCTGGTACGTAATTAAGCATTCATTCGTTCATTGGATATCGAGGCGAACGATGGATAAGAGTGACAGGAGAGAGGGTGAAAATGAAGGGGGCAGTTTCCTAGGCTCAATTGCTGTATTGAAATTTGGATTTTATTTGTTGCTAGGCACGTGAAAATCATTCGGTACTTCAATTAGGACGAAAAGCAAAATTAATTTCGTTGAAAACCGTTTTATTTTTTTTTTCCATTTATCAAATATTATGAATGCGCGAAATTCTTTTGAAAATTTGATTGAAATAACTAATCAACGTCAATGGTATTGCGGCGAGCATGCAATATGTAATTGATATATCTATATACAAATGCATCGCTGGATGAATTTTTAATTCACGAAATGCTTTCAATTTTGATCAAGGTGCCAAATCTATTTATTTCGGAGAATTACATTGAAGTTTGAATCAAAATATGAAATAATTTCGTGGTGAATGAACGATAATATCAATAGCTCGAATTGATTTTGAATGCTTTTTTGAATGAATGAGAATGAATTCTATGGAGTCATGCGCAATAATCATAATATGCATCAGTTTTTTAAATTTTCTGAATATTTTATTATGACTGTTTAAAGGCATTTATCCAAAAACAGTAATACATTAAATCATCAGCAGACGGAAATGAACAGTTTATGAATATAGATCGATATATGAATTATTAAATTGTGGTAATTAGAGCTGTTGTATCGATGCATAATTTTCTAAAAAAGTGAATTACCGATAATCGAAAAAATCGAATAAGACGTAAATGAAAACATTACATGTCATTAAGTTATTCTCTAAAATAAACGAAAAACAACTATTTTCAAATTCGTTTCATCAAGCATAAAAAAGGAGTTTTAAGTTGGGTAATAATTAAATCTAATGTTGCTCCATATAGAAATATAAACATATGTATATTTTTTCTTATGTATCATATCAACATTTTATGGAACTATTATTTCTACATGAGAGTTTAATTTTTTATATCATAAAATTGCTTTCATATGTGGATTGATCTCCTTTGTGTTTGCATACTTGAATGAAATCCAGTTTTGTTTTGACATAATTGTCAGATTTTATATTTAAATAACAATTCACGAATAATAAATTTTCCGTGAAAATTCATGGAATTATTTAATCAATCAAGCATGTTTCATGCATAATTGATAAATTGAATGTAAAATCAACGTTTTTAATTGCAAAATATACAAAAGTATGCAAATAATGAAAATGTACAGAATATTTGGAGAAATATCATTATTGATTGTAAAGTTAATGAATGAAAAAGTAAATAGTTATTATTCGGACTTTTCTTTCGCCACTAAGTGCATTAATAAATTTCTTTCAAATAGATTAACAAATGACGTAATTTCTGGAGGTCTGGAGTTCCAAAAGGAATTAGTAATTAAATGAGAATACTGATACATGTTCGTTCTAGCGGGAGGAGCAAGTAAAGTACCGTAACATTAGGTCTTGTTAGAATAGAGGGACTTTCGAAGATCCATAAATAATTTTAATCGGCATTTTTGGTCACTACTATATTAATAATTCTAACTCATTAAATTCAATTGAGAGGAGTTGAAACATTGATGCCAATTAAATTCAGTTTAATCAGTTAAAATTATTACTATAGTAGTGACCAAAAAAGCCAATTACTGAAGTACTTGGATATCCTTAACATTCCGAATTCATAAACATCAGAAGCAATCAAATAAAGCTATCTACTCTCCATGGAAAGGAGAGAGAGAGAGAGAAATGAAGAATATCGTAAACAATCCAAAGCGACAAAAATAGCATAGGGGAATTGGGTGGTTCTCTACCGAAATGAGTATTTTTTGGGCGTGAAGATTTCTATGTCATGTTTATCCATAAAGACTAGATGTGTCATTTATCCGAGGATAAGTGGATAAGTCCAGTGATATCAAGGGTCTTGGTCATGCTAAGGATATATAAAATGGCGATAGGCCAAAATTACTGGGTAAAAAGTTATAAATATATATATAGCATGGATGTGAATGTCTATGGATGTGTTGAGAGCATGCGCATGTGGATTTGGAGCTTCCCGACTATCTGTGTAAAAAGCTGAAATGTGAGATTTCATTTCGAGGGAAATGCTGCGTAAATACCCGGTGTTTTTTGGGAGGGTGGGAGAGGGCTTGGGATTGCTTTTTCGTTTCTCGTTCTCTCTGAAGCTCAAGAGGATGAAATCTTGTGGAATAGAGAAAAATAAAGGAATGAAGAAAGCGGTAAAAAATAAGAGAGACATTGAGAGAACGAGAAGAAAGAGAAGTGGCAATTTTCGGGTCAAGATCTTTAGTATACATGCTGTTGCAAAAGAACTGAGGGTTAGATCGACGCAAGTATCCTGGAGGATTTGTCGAATTGTACACTTGAGAGCTTTCACTTCGTGTTGTTTTTTTTATGAGATACTCAACTATTCGGTTGATGAAGATGCATCTTAACCTAATTTTTTTTCATCCTTGAAAAAAAATTCAAGTGAACATTCTCAATTCAATCCCAATGAGCGTTCTTTGAAATAAAAAAGAAATTTAGAAAAAAAAAGAAGCTGGTAGTTTTCGTAATTTAAAAGAAAAATCTTCACTTCAATATACATTGGAAATAAATTTTACAATTTTCCACGTTGAGAGGCAAATATATTTTTTTCCTCTTTTCTCTGCAAAAAATTCTAATGACGAAAGAACCATTTTAATCAGATCAGATGGGAGAGGATTTCCATGAAACATGGGATTGTCAGTCCTTTTTTAACGAGGTAAAGGGTCAAAAGAGAGTGAGAAAAAAAATCGAGAATGTCCTGACGAGATCCACTGAGTGATCAATGACTAATTAAATCCCGTGCGTCAACTTTAATTACTTTGGAGGAAGTCAGTCTTGTTTAAAAACGGATAAACGGAAATGAAAGAGAGGAATATTGACTCTTGCAGATAGGATTAAAAAAAAAAATTCGTTGCTTTAAAAAAGAGAAAAAGACAAAAATTCAGCATTATTCGAAAAACGTAACATTTTATTTCTGGAACAATCCCAGAATACAGAGAGATACTTTTATCTCGAAAATATTTGAAAAACTTCACGTACCTCCGATTATGTTTTCAGCGTATGAAAAAGTTAGCGTACGTTCTTTTTTTCTTCTTTTTTCCGTTCTCGTAATAACGAAGATTCGGTGCCAACAGAATATATTTCCGTTGAATTACATACTTGCATCCGTGAATTCTCAAAGTTATTTTCATTCATTCAAGCGTCATTATTATTATTATTATTATTTTTCTATCCACGCCCTTCCACTTTTCATCATCTCATTTTCTCTCTTTATTCTCTCTATTCGAGAATAGTCACGATCATTTTAAAGGCTCAAAGAATTTTTCCCATCCACACCAAACGCGTGGGTACTCTTCACTGGTTAGAAGGTTATATGAATACCCTTCAGAGAGATGTATTTACGTAGGTACAAGGGTCTTTCCATATATTGCCTTTTCCTCTCTCAATTCAAAAGGTTCACTTACACTTTCTCACCCCTCACACAAAAAGCCCACCCCATCACCTCTTTTATAACTTCTTTGTCATGTTCTTTGAGGTACGGAATGGAAAGCGAAACATTTTTATATGAATCTGCAATTTCCGGTGAAAAGAAAACATCAAAAAGAATAAATCGGAAATGTCAGAGAAGGTTAAATCTTGGATTTCGATTCACCTATGAAGAAGAATAGAGGAGAAAAAAATATGGATTTATCAGAGTCATGTGGTATTAACTTTATTCCAAAGAGAGCTTTCAAGAAAATTCATAATATCCAATGAAAATGGGATTGAAAATGATTTATGGAAATTTTCGAATCTTAACGTATTCGGGTATTCTTGATGCTTGGAAAATCTCCAAATATCATGAGGGCATGTCATTTGACCATTCGAAGTATCATCAGGCCCCCTCAACCTCTTCTTATCCTTTTTGTTTGACCTCTCGAACAATTATAAATGATCAATCAATCAATCTCTCACTCTTAAACAGCCCGATTTGCTACGTCTGGCAAAACCGTCTTTGTGGCCTGCAATTTATGTTTCTCTTTATTATGAATATGTGATGCCACTCCTTTTATCCTGCCCAATTTATCGTCACTTTGTTCTTCGATGTTAATAACTGTCTGATCAGCCAGTTTATTCGAAAAAGTATTAATAATTTCTTGAGGAAATTCCATCTTTTTTTTATCACACGAATGAAGAAGACCAATTTAGATATTATCACTTTAGTTTCCTGCATGCAATAATGGTGTGTATTATGCTGGAGAATATTCCCTTGAGTACCAAAAGGAGAATGCTTTTCCGCTAAAAGCACCACCCGTCAGGGCCAGTAAATCGAGCTAATGCTATTGGCTGAATGGCACAGAATCGAGCACATGACACCAAATTATCAAAGAGGTACACCATACTGCGCAGCATTACACAGCAAGATAGTCAGGTTTAACGTAGTTAAAACGGCAATAGTTGCAAATTATACAGCCGCACACGTTTAGGCATGCATGATAATAAGTGAATTTGAAATTTATTTACGGATTTACTTGAACTGAGGTTACAAAACAGACTATGGAGCTTCGGTATAGAATCATTTTAATGCAGCGGAACAATCAAATTATTCGTTGAATTCTAAAACGTAGAATTCACAAGAATTGACTGCATAATACGTGTGCAGTTTCTCATATGAAATCTAGCAACACAACATGACTAAAAATAATTCTGACTTTTCTCATTTTGACTTTGTGCTGTATATCGCAGTAGAGTTAAATGAAGTAACTAAAATCATACTAACGCATTTTTCGAAACACAGTGAATCCTGAGAAGTAGGATACTGGTGATATATACTGTTATACTCCGATGACTCGGGCATTTTGGCATCCTATCTAAGATTTTATTACGGCTGTAGCCTAAAAGAGTCCTTTAATCAACAAGAATTCAAGATGAATTGATTATAGCTTGAATGGCATTTTTTTAAATTATAAAATTATGGAATCTAATTAAATATAGTTAAATATCAAACTTCATACAGTTCCTTCCTTCCTTCCATATACAAATGATGAGACCAGTGTTGGTCATTTAGTGAACAGGAATTAGAGGTGACTTGGACGGCCGTAATAATTCAATATCAAATAAGAGGGATTGAGCAGAACAAAGGACATATCAAGATACAGAACACCTTTTCATGAAAAGTAGTGCATGAGAAAGTACAGAATGAGGAGACTGCGGTGTGTTATAGGAACGGATGGAGATGATGTGTGGGTTAGCCTGGAGGATTATAATTAAATTTAATTACCTAGCTCCATGGTATGGCTGAAACTCACGTGAGATTTCTGAGACAGAAATTGCTTGACGCTCCATATACACGCATGCGGGCTCTCTAATTCGTTTCGTAGAATTACTTAACTCCTAGTTAAACAATTGTATATTTTTTTTCTTAAACTTCTGTGCGTTATTTTTCCTTGATTGTTATATTTGCGCAAGTTTTATGTTGATTACAGGAGAGACTAGTGAATATCACAGCAGTTCCATTACAATTTTTTAATCTCAATTATGAATGGAAAACATTTTTTTTCTCGTATTCATATTTTTCATACGTTTTTAATCTGTCAAATGATATTAAATCTGATTGAAATTGATATGTGAATTTGTTTTTGACATAACGGAATATATTTTGATAAGAGATAATAAAAATTGATGATTTTTTTTAACATGTATGGTCTCTTGGGTTGAAGTGTTACGGGAGGGTAAATGAGACCGAGAAGGGGTAGGGCGAGGGAAAGTCCTGGGGAAAAGGGGGTTAATGTAATCATTCCTGAGTGTCACATTGGGGCTCTACGTGTTGAGGCATGCGGCCTGCACTTCCGTCGGCACTGATCAACCTCGTCTCTCTCCCTCTCTCTTTCCCTTCGCACTCATGCGATTGCAGAGGAAATTGGGAGAAGGATGAGGTAAAATGGAGAGAGGAGCGAGTGGATTGCTGAGAGCAAGAGACGAAGAGGGTCCATATTCGAGGAGGCTACATACGTACCAAGTCTCTAGCTGTTCTACGTGACCACCCTTGTAACTACATATTCAATCTGCATCCCCTTCACAATCCAACCTCCTGTGACCTCCAGCAAATGAACCTTTACCCTTTTGAGGGACGACATTGTTTGATGACCCAATCTCTTGACCCATTTGTAAAAAGAAACTGAAAAAAGAAATTGAATTTTATTCGATGAAGAGATGACTTAATCTTCATAATGTGAAACCTCATTTCCGTTTTTCACTAAAGACTATTTTATTGTATCGTGGGCATTAGTCGTGCGAACAAGTTTTCTTGGCATCAACTTCTGATGATAATTGTATGTGAGATTTATCAATCTTAGATTCCATCATTGGGATGACACCACTTGGAGTGGGAAAAACTTTGCATGAATGTGAGTTTAAAGTAAATATTATCTCAACTCCCCCTTATTTCTCCCTTAGTCTTGTTACTATCTCCGTACTTTCGAGATTTCTTTCCTTCTCGTCTCCACACTTTCCTTGTCTGAACTAACCACCTCCTCCACAATTTGCGTTTTTATCTTCCATTTTCCATCGTATTTCTGTGTACTGTACTACGGGTTCCATCGGTTTCTCCTCCTCCCTGCTGCAAGTTGATACTTATGATTGACTCATGAAATTTATAAATGATTTATAATTGTCAGGTTGCAGCTGATTTTTGCATAAAATTTAAACTTCTGACTGGTGAAGATCTGTTTGTGAGCTGACAAATTTCGACACCTGAGTCATGTTGGTGATGCATCACTTTGTAAATGATTAAGCTTCATTGAGTCCATCACAGATTCAAAAGACCCCTGATACCGGTGATGGAAACTCTGCTAACAAGTTTCTGAACCGTTTCTCACGCAAAATAGTTTTGAGCATTATACTCATTAGCTTTTCGTAATTTCCTCATACAACATTGCAGCCTCACTCCCCAGCAGGCAAGATGACTCCTTAAATCTTCCACCCAGAACAATCTATCCATGCCTCAAGTAGCTTTCATGGTGACTACGCTATTAGTATATGCTTTAATTACCAACATCCGTGAAAAGTCACTGTAGTTACCAATTTCGTCGTGAATGCTTGACTTTATCCTAAACGACATGTATTTCTGGATGCATCGCATATAAATGTAATCTATCAATTGATATCAAACGAATAATTACCAGTGGCTGAACCATGGAAAGCCCATTGATATCAAATCCTTAATCATAAATAATTGAATGCAACTACGATTACCGAAAGGGATTATGTATTTACGTATCAAACCATCGAACCAGTGACGAGATGCGACATATGGCCTTAATGCCATCAACACTCACCATGTTCAATTAAATGTTGAAACGGAGCTTTTTGGCTTCCTAACTCTGTGGTTAACCAGCGCACGAAATTTACCATTCGCCAAACTGATTCCAGAAATTTGTGCTCTAGAATTTCAATTTCACATTTCGGTTTGTTGAGTTACAATTTTATTTGCAGTTTCATTCTCTTTCCTTTCTTTTTGTTTTACATACCAACTCCAAGGATAAGCCAGAGTTGTAAAGCAGCTCTGGTAAATTCTAGCTAGCCAATATGACATTCCTCAAGTGCAATTCAGCAGCACAGTTGACCCATCCACCGTCCCAAGCGTTTCTGACGTTCTCTCCGTTGTCCGACAATCGTCCCGACAATTCCTGGCTGATGCGCTTGATATGCCAGCGGGCTTTCCAGTATCTCCCAGCATGGTTCTCTCCTCTCTACTGTATCCAATCCTCCCTCTCCCCGTCATTCTCTAAACTACCTACATAATCCTCTGCAAGATTTCATCTAACTGAAATAGCTCATACGTTATATCATCTCCCATTCAACACTACTTCAGTACGGTAATTATAGGGGATCGTGATTTCCTAGAGAGTTGTATCATTTATACGTGAGAAATTGGAATTTCAAATGAAAATCACTGAGACAGTTGTAGTTTAACGTTTGATTAAATTCAACTGCAACTCCGCATAGAGATTATCCAACGTGTTAGCTAAGTATTCTAAAATATATAACGCGATAAACTTTAATTCAAAAAATTTTCCCTCAAAGTAAATATTTATGGCAATTTTTTCAGTTAAATTTAAAGTTTCTGCAGGGAGTTTGGAATTTTTCATGTATCGAAATGAGCACTCTGTGCTTCAGACTTCTTGGGAATTCAATAATGTAGCTCTTAACGACGCAACGGAGGATTTAAAACCAAGTATCAGAAAGGCTTATCTTTCAGCATAAGCTGACTTTGTGAGTACAGATTTCTCTCTGGGCACGAAAAACGCTGGAGATGAATATTCCATGCTGAGTATCTCTTTCCCTTTCTCTCTTACTGTGTGACTTTCGAATCTCACTGAAATCTCGCTTGATACCTACGACCTTCCGCTTTCTCGTACGTCGGATTTACCCCGAGTTTTATGAGACTTTACTCTTATACCATATCACGTGCTGTTGGAAGTTATCCCTGATGAATTATCGGTGACAATTCGAGAATTGTCCTCACATACCATACACTGGATCTTTTACCTTTCTCAAATAAATCATGTCTTCAAATTTTTTTTCGTTCTACGGAGCTCTTATATCGCTAATCTCTGAAGAAAGGAAAAAAGTGAGTTACTCATAATTTTCGAGCAAATACAGTGGAAATTATTTAGAAACCCAAGAAGATTGAACTGAGAATTGAAAGAAGTCAATTTCTATATTGTTTTCATTTAACAACGATAGGTAGACGGTCTGCAGTTTATTGGCGAATAGAAATGCATCGAATAATGTATCGTGACCCTAGAGTGAAAAGGGCATAAGTGCCATTTTTTAAAAATCTACAAAAATAATTGCAAACGAATATTTTGATTTAGGAAGGGTCAGATCAAGGCTGATGACCAGATGTCGTTTCATGACTCTGATTCATAGCAAAAGTATCTTTTCAGTATCGAGATTTTTTGGAGTGTGACGGTTCTGGTGGTTTCATGAGAGGGTCTGTTTCATTCGCAAAATGTGCAGTACAGGCAATCATTCTATTATTTACATAATTCTCAATAAAAGGAGGAGAAGTCTATCTTTTGGTCAGTGCTTATCTATTGGTCATATTATCCTATCTTTGATCTACCCCAAAGAATTGCTTCTTTTGCACGAAAATTTTGACAACTTTGGATTAATTGAGTTATTGTATTTTCCCAGGTATAACATTGTATTCTCAGGCTTCATCGTGAACTGAGTTAGGAGTAGTCTGAACTCCACTGGTCTCGGCACTTCTACTCGCTCAACTCCATTTCTCTTGCCTTCTATTTTAGTCCTGCGTTGTGCAAATACTCCCTTCATTAACACGGCGTCAGCTACGGATTTACAAGAAAACAAACAGCAAAGCCCAATTGTCCCAAACTATGGGACTAAGGTAAAGCCTTAAAACGTCAAGAGAATAATATGGGGAAAATTTGGGGAGAATGAAAATTCCAATGAAATGGTTGGCTATAGAATGTCTTTGATGATTTCATTGAGAAGCTGAGGAAATTTCCGAATTCATTTCCGTTTTGACAGAAATCCGAAGGTTAAACACGCTGTTTGAAAATTATTATTTAAAGTTGAACGTAGAAATATCAAAATTTTCAACACACTTCAATTAACTTGAAATTTCACAAAAATTATCTCTTGAAAATTCATTTGCTCTAAAAACATTCCAATAAGATTTGATATTTCTTCACAATTATTCGTCAAATCCCTTATTAGAATAGAGATTGACAGTGGGTTTTAGATTTTTATTCATCTTCTGATTGGTTCATCGATTTTTGATTTTTCTTTTCTTGATTCCCTTTTATTTCTTTTTTTGAATTATTGAACATGTGAATTTTCATATAGAGCTTTCGTTTCTGTTTCTGAGTGAACAAACTCAGTTGCTGAATGAAAAAACCTCATATGGTCATTTAAGTTTATATATTATTTAATATTTCAATCCTAGTTGAAGATTCACATTGCTTGTTGAAATTTCAATGCTCAATGCATTTCCTAAATATGTTTTTAATCGGAATTTTCCATCAAATTCCACTAACATTCTTTCAGAGAATTTATTTCCTTGATTGATGTAATGAAATAATGATGTTCGAAATCTCAGTAGTGCACATCTGATGGATGTCGTGATAGTTTTAATTGAATTCATAAAGTCTCAACATAATTGAATTTTGTTGACTACGTCAAGTCAGTTATATTCTTATTCCACAAATCGTCACTTAATACAAACTTTCTTATCTCGTTAAAACACCAACGCTGGGGATTAATTCACTTTTTTTTTTTTATTTCCTTATTCTTCAATGCTTTACCGTGTTTTCTCAACTCCGTTGGAGGGCCACGTTCCGGTCCCTTGTCCCGACAATTACCCAGTCTCAATCCACTTTTATTTGACTTCCAGAGAAGTAGAAAAAGAAATTAAAAATAATATCTCGTAAATGCTCTGGGTCGTTGAACTCTTGTTCAGAACTTTTTAATCTCCTTTCTTCATGTCTTTTGTTTTGTTTCTTTGTTTTTTTGAATTCGACGTTTCTGCTTTCTTTTATCCTTTCTCTGCTTCTTCGGTTTTCATTGTGGAAAAAATAACGGGCCACACTATGAACAACGCTTTAGTCACTGTGTGAGGGTGTATTCCCAGACGCGCACCGGTTATTCATGAGTGTTTGACTTATTCAAAAAGCCAGGAGGAGAGATTCTAGAGGACCCAAATATATACATACATATGTATGTAGGAGCCTCCACATTCATAGACTGCACTATCACGCAGCCAGCATATGAATTCAAAGTTTTTGAAAATGAGAAGGTATTGATCTGAATAAAAGATCTAACGGTCCGTGATGTAAATAATTTTCCTATCACATAATTATTGAAATAACTTTGTTCATTACATTATTCCCTCGATCCAAACCAAAGCTCGTACAGCATGCGACAAGTTATTTTCCGTTATCTCTAATAAAACTGAATTACGGAAACTTTTGATAATTCGATAATAATTAGTAGAATAGGATAATCAAAGTATTTTAACATTGGTGATGGAAATGAAAAGCGTTTTTAAAGTAGGCGATTCGTATGGTTGAGATCTTTTAGAACGTACTTATGCCATATAGAAAGCGTCAAATCCGGATTGGCCGTGGGCAAATAACGTTGGTATCATTTACGGTTCTCCTCTCAACTCTAAAAGATTATGTTTTACCGTTATAAAATGGAACTGCCACTTGGCCCTCTGTGCTCTCCTCTCTATCTGCATCCTTAACTAACTTTGCCTTTTGTCAAATGGAGAGGTAGAGAGTGAGAAACGAGAGAGAGAGAGAAGTGGGTGAATGGGCTAAAGATGAGAGGAACCACAATCCTATGGCTTTGTCATTTATTACTGCTATATTATTACGCCATTACGTCAGCCCCAAATGATCACTTTATAGCATTCTACTTGACGTTATGATGCCTCCATCTACTCTTATGCATCACTATACGCCAACTAGATGGAAATTTGAAGTCCACAGGTTGTTTTTCACTGTTTTACTGAATCCCAGATTTTCATTGCTCCTTTATTTTGAATTGCCAGTTCACATGTTCAACAAAAAAATTAGTAGAATCTCGAAAACTTGATACGAAAAAACTCTTGTCATAGGGAATAATCCCGAAGTATTTCGTCACAAAGAAAACTCAATTATTTTGATGTTCCTTGCGATATTTCTAAGAAACTTCTTCTGATAAATACATCACTATACATCATCGCATATGAAAACCACAGATCTGACACAGAGAATCGTCGAATTTATCTTACTCCTTTTCTACCAGCATGTATTCATTCGTTTTTTTTTTAAATGTTTTTCCCCTTTCTGCTTCCTTTCTCCAGGGCTACTCGTATTCCCTGCGAAACCGAATCTTGCGTCAAGCCAATTCTCAGACAATGATTCACCGAAGGACCCAGTAGATCCTTGCCGTGAGGAACAATCTTTTCCAGTTTTCTCCTTTTCTCTTCATCTTCTGGAAATAAAGCCCTGCCTTTGGCTTCAGTAGATCCCTTTTCTTTCCTGTCTAGCAAAAAAAAAGTTGTCTCAATCCTACCGAGATTCTCCTTCCAATAACTACGATAAACACAGAGGGTGATCTTTTTATTTGTATATTTTAACTTCCTTATCGTACTTCTTCTTTGCGGAATAACCCCAGTCTTCCTTGTTAATTTGAGAAATTCTTATTTTATTTTACGTTTCAACGGATATTGGCTGTCATTCTTCATAAAAAAGGATATGAGATATGTCGTCTATTGACGTTTTCCCCTTTTTTGTTTTCACATGCCATATCATATTGCCCTTTGGCAAAGTTGTTCAATAATAAAAGAAAAACAAAGAATGTGAATTCTTCAATAGAATTCACATTTCACGCACTACGAATTTGTCCTACATAGGTGCATTTTATTATTTTCTTATTTTTTTTGGCTCTGCCTTTTATTTTTTTTCATCTTTTGGAAGCATCCTTGGAAAACCAGTCACGTTTGCGGTGGAGGATGATGGGCTCAGGCTTTTCAGTCACACATTCCGATGCTTTATCTAAATGTATTTATCCGTAAACGATTGGATGAATGGACACGTTGAATTTTGGATTACGGTAGAGTGAAAATGGATGATGGAATTAAGTTGTTTTCTTCCGTTGTTAAAAATTCATTTGCTGGCATTTTTCTATCAATTAAAGAGGGATAAATGTAATTACGAGGCTGTGGATATTCATTACGAATTTCGGATGAAGATAATAAAAATACTGTTCGGCAGAAAAAAATCTTCTATCCAGTGTCATTATTGGAAAATTCTGTTGGATAAAAGCGTTTCATTGATCAAACTTATTTGATTAAAATTTCATTCAATTCCGGCAGTACAATTTATTGACATTGAATCATTGCGTGTTCAAAGCAAAGAGTGACACAATTTTGCTACGCGTTGATTGAATTATTTCGTACAAAAAAAGTAGAATAAAACTAAAAAAACAGATGAATCTTTCTATCCACTGATATTTGATAGATAAATTGATTTGAGGCCCGCAGGAAAATGCCATAATAGGTATAAAATATATGGAAAAATATATGTTATCATATATATCATTTAAATATATAATTTTTCATCTTCCTTATACGAAAAGTGCTGCTCAAAACGCGTGAAGGAAGACTAAATTATCTTTCCTCTCTTATTGTGAGATATACAATTTATTTTAAAAAATATCAGGCATGATATTTTTAAATATATCAAATGTAATATACGCATCATATATGACCCGATTTCTATCATTTTCTCGACAGCTATAAACTTTTATCTCACATATATTCATCAATATTCATTGGTCACTTATTATTTTTGTCTTTATCATCTAAAATTATAGATACAGTCATATGAATGTTAATGCAAAAAATTTGAGTGTGATGCACAAATGATACATGATTCACATGGATTTATTGAGAAGAAATTCCACTACGTGACATGATGCAATTGAGAAGTATGAAATAGTTGACATTTAAATTCAACATGACGTCAATTGCAGATATTCAGAATGTCTTCATCTTATCTTCTTCTTCTTCTTCTCCTTCTCCTTCTCTTTTTCGATAAAAACACTTTGCATATTGATGCCCCCGCATAACGTGCTCCTATTGAACAGCCTTCATGGCTTGTCTGTGCTATATCGACATCACACTCCTATCTACATCCTTCTTCCTAACATTATCCCGTTGCATAGCTATCTGCATAAATTCACTCAGCCTCACTACGTCATTCTTTTGTCTTCTTCGTATTTTCACGAGTCACTCATGTATGAGAACGGCAAGAAAAATTGCAGAAACATTACTTTACAATATGAATTAACCTGTTTTGCATTAAGGTCGGATAATGAACAAACACCATTACATGTTAATGAGTAGTTTCCTCATCCGAAAAGTGAAACGTTGTGACTTTGTTTTGTTTCGCGTTTTTTTATTGATGCTTCCGTCGTCAGTTCAATTTTGTTTCTGCTCCTTTATGTATTTTCTTATATTCTTCAGCAAAAATTTTGCACAAAAGTAAGAGGACAAATGACCCCACTACTTTTCTCAGATCGTGACTTTTTCATTTCACGTGACTTTTTCACAGTTCAGCCATTTCTTTGCATGGTCTGTCCCTCATTCGTTGACACTCGTAAACAAAGCCAGGATAAATTGACGATCCCAAGGCATTCTTATCTCCCTCCTTCTAAAGGCTCAATTTCATCACCCTCCTTTCTTTTTATAAATCCCATATCCAAGATTGCTTGGACTGAATGGTAGAGAAGAAGACAGGAGGAAAAGAAAGGAAATTGTCATTTTTACGAACCGAGTTAATCAATAACATAGATTCTCGATCTTCTGAAGTGAAAAATATCAATCTTCGAGTTTTTTCGTAATTTTTATGGTGAAAATGAGTATTTTTGAGGCATCAATTGGAACAATAAAAAAGAACAACATCTTTTAAGATGGCAGAATGAAATAAAGGTTACATTCTCAATATAAAGACTTTGAAAAAATTTCTTTCGTGACCGAACGGCTCGATAACCTAGTCGTTATGAATAGATTATAGAAAAACTAAGCGCTCAATTCAATTTCTCGTTGCATAATTTATTATGTTTATCCTGAGATAGAGTTCAATATTTTATTCATGTGCTCATTCAGTTATTAAATCTCTCAGTACTCGAATTCGCTAAATATTCCCGCTTTAATAATAACTCCTGAAAAATCCTCACAACTTAAGAATCACAGGAAAAATTCAATCAAACAAATCTCAGTCCTCCGAACTTATCGATGTTGAAAAAAAAACAACGAGAGTAGAACAGACAACTAAGAGAATGAAAAATGATCAGAAATTATAATTAGCCTTCCGACTCTTCATGAATCCGGATAACTTTTCTCTTCCTCGTTTAACATACTTTTAAGTATGCAACAAGGAAATAAAAAGAGCAAGAATTTTTAAAATAGACAAAAAAAAGGGAACAGATAGTTTTCCTGAGCTTCCACTTTAAACTTGGCTTTAAATATTTAGCCCATCAACGTCGCGGAGAGTCCTCGGGTTTAGAGTGAGAGAATGGAGAGTTGGAGGTAGAAGAACACGTTTCTTCCGGTACTCTCCGCGACAGTACCAGGAAGTACATTACAACAGGGCGACGAGCGTGGTAATTACTGGCCGCGTGACTCTTTATATTTTCCTTGCCTCGCTATCTCATTTTTTACCTACTAAATGTCTCGTACTTGGTCAACCCGACGCTGGCGGTAATTATTCAACACGAAGCTGTGCGTTATTCTTTATATGGCATCAGTGAATAATAAAAACAAGCTTCTTATCCTCAATTCTTTATTTCAATCTTTATCCCTTCTTTTCTCCAAGCACAGTGGAAAGGTTAAAAAGAAGAACAATTTTGGTTGGTAAAAAGACAAAGTATTCTTCTTTCCAGCTGGATGAAAATAACAGGGCATTCTCCAGGAAGTTGATGAGGGAAAACAAGTGCAGTTGGAGGTTCTCGTACTGGATGAAGTTTTAAATGAGTGTAATTATGAGACAAGTTTTAACTACCTAACGCGCTGGACAATGCGTCATTCTTCATTGTCTACATTTTAAATAAGCTCCTGGAATCTTTAGTATTTTTCTTTTTTTTGTTAGTCCCCTCGCTCTCCTTCACCTCCCCGTTCCGTCTCACTCTGCCAGAGGTGGCTTCCGCAGGACAAAGGGAATACATCAACATTTTTCTTCACCTCCTCGTCCATTCTTCGAGGGAGAGTGAATTTAATTTTTTTTTTAAACTATTGTTCTTACTTTTCTACATCTGCTTCTTTTTTTCCCACCACCCGTCATTGTCAGGGAAATGATGGTAAAAAATATTGTCTATTTGAAAAGCTTTTTGAATATGAATTCCGCATGAATTTATGGGATTTAAATGGTAAATAGCGGGATGTTTTCTACTGGCCAGAGTGTTTGGCACACTAACCAAAATTCCCAAAAGTGCACTTGAATTGAAAACAAAGACCATTGAGCCAGGACGGACAGTTGACAGAGAGTAGTAAAAAAATAGCCAGCGAGATTGTGACGGATGCGTTCACAGTTTTCAAACGCGCTCAACCGTCGATTTGTGCGAGTGGACGAAAACGTTTTACTCGGGTAATCCGGAAATCATGCTACCGGAAGCCAAAACTGGTGTGTGTCGTGAAATAAACGTACTTTTTATTTTATAGAGAAGAGAGAACAATATTGTAAAATTGCTTCTTCTTTTCCTCTTTATTTTCTGTAATCTTAAGCTGCGTAGACAAAAATCACAAAACGTAGCAAAATAGTCAAAAAAAAAAATTTAACGAATTTTTCGCTGTGATTTGTTGCGAGGAAGATGAAAAAAAAACATTACTCTGTTACATAATAGAAATAGGATAATTGTTTGACTCTGGTCCGACTTTGTTTCATTTTTGTTGAAATAAAATAGTGAAAAGTTACGGGAGAATATGGAATGAAAAAGATTTTGACGATGGTAGGTACTGGTAAGTGCATCGGCAAAAGTGACATTGCCGTGCACCTGTCTACCTCGTAAACCTTGTGACGAAAATGCCAGTTTAGGATTGGACACAGATGTTGTGCGAGTGTGTGGAATATGGCTTAGAAAACGTAAATAATATTTCTTTCGGAATTCATCAATAATTGCGTTCGTAAATTGGTTAATAGAAAAGAGAATTACTCTTTTGAATTGAGAGTAGTCACAAGATATCTCCATTAAAAATCAATTTCACTCGGTTTGGTCAATTTTCTTGTCTTCTTTAATTGCAAAACAATAATGAGATGATTCTTGCTGTGATCGTAGATAATTGAGTTTTCCAATATCTCTCAGGTTTAATGTCGAAAATTCCCTTTTGCATGTGAGAATTCAGTGTTATATTCATTCAAAGGACTACAAAATTGTAGAAGAGACATAAAAATACCTTCCTGCATGTAATCCATGAATCTTCCTCATGCCATTCATTCTGCGAAAGCTGTCCTACAAATTCCAAATGAGCGGCGGTAATTTACGAGATATATTTGCGGCGATAAAATATATGATCTATAAAATTTTCTTATCCAAACTTTCTTAATAGTTCTTCTAATTTTTTTAACTTTTAAATTCCATATTCTCCAAAAGTTTGACGGTTAATTTCATCATAAAGAGCTTATATTTTCTACTCGTATTATCATGCAGATTATTTGCCCGTGAAACTGCCGAACTTGTATGCAACATTCCTAATATACTTCACCAACTTGGATAGTACTTCTTTCGGGAGATAGTAAAAATGAAGATAGACGAAGATAATATAAATTTCTTAAGATATTATGTTGCAAAAACAGCAAAAATAATGAAAATTTCCAACAGAAAAGAACAATATGATAGCGATTGAATGGAGAAATAAAAAATTGAAAGATTTCGTAACACAAATAATAATTATAATAATTTAATCATATCGAGGTAACTCCCGGGAAAATTGGCCTATCTATCTGCCTATCTTTCTAACCTCGAATATTCGATTAGAAATTCGAATTGATTCAATTTTAGATGAAAAATTCAACGAAACCACGATTTTTTTAGCAAGCAAATGATAAAGTGAATGAAGTTTCTACACAGATTGGGACAAATAAGAAATCATAATTTTCTCGTAGTGAATTCCTTGGATTTGTAAACCTGAACGTAACTGTGAAAAGTTTACGAGCAACCGGCATATTGCGTGTGAAATTCGAACTACAATCCCTTTTACGATCTTTTGCGGTTAGTGTACTTGGACTTTTTGACATGATGTTTCACTAACTGTTAAAATTTTATAGATACCATTCCATTCATGTCCTTTTTTTTTCACGTGTTATTAGAGAATTTTATGACATCGTTCATAATCGTTATTTTACATACGATTTGAATTAAATGGCATTCATTGTTCCCATCATGTTTTTAGTCACGAATGGATTGGTTTGAATTTTATTCGAGTGATTCGAAGAGGATCATCAATTTTTTTTGTAGGAAACGAAGGAATTATACTCTGTGATAGTTAATGTATTATAGAAAACTTGGCTTTCACAGTTATGACTACTTTGAGGGAAAATTTCACAGTTCTTGTTTCAGAGAAACTATGAACGGCAAAAACAGAATGACATTATATCATCGCTCTAGAATCGAAAGGTCGTAAGAGAAATTTTTTCTTGCTGAACAATAAAAGGACGTAAGTCAGTTTTCTTATGAAAAAATAAATGTAAATTCAATTTTTGTAGATCTTTAAAAAATGGTACTTACGCCCTTTTGACTCTAGGGCGACGAGATCATTTTCTTCCTCAAATTTTCCTGGCTATCCACAGGAACCATAAAAATTCCCAAACTCTATCAACTTCACCGCAGAAGAAGTGATCTTTCTCCATTTTTTAATCGCTGCATCAAGAAAGAAATTTCAAATTCGTGAGAATGAATGAAAAAATCGTGGAGAAAATGTGGACAAATTGAAAACATGAGATAAGACCAAACACACACAAAGGATCATCAATAATTTATCGAAAATTATTCATAAAATTCTATATAAATCTATATAATACCCTAATTGAGTGCTTAATCTTTCCTTTCAACTAATTATGTTTTTTTTCCTTCAACTAATTGATAAAGAAAAAAATTAGCATACTAGCCAACCGACCGTCATAAAAGTACCATTCAAATTTACCCAACTCTAGGTTGAAATTACGTGAAAAATTTCATTTTGTCCACCGGGGATGTACATATCACGATTTACCACAGCGTGTTGGCATTGTAGCGCATACACTGCAAAATGAAGGAGAGTCAAGAGAAAGCGTGTCTCTGGATCTTGCAGTGAACTTTATTGGCACAGAGGGTGCGAACACCCGGTGGTTGTAATATATATTTTTCATCTCATCTAAATCAAGCTTTACTACACCTCTTTCTCTTCCCTCACCTTTCCATTTTTCTCTCTTCCCTTCTTTCTTTCATTATTCACCTTATTTTTCTCATTGTCCTTTCAGCATGTACCGCAATTTTCTACTACAGGGCAATAAAATTCCAGGCCATATGCACATGCAATAAAACGTACTCGAACACATTTAAAGGTTGATTTTTATAGAGCCGAAAAAAAAAAAACGAACGACATCGAGAACAGGATATGTACGAGTTAAGGATGTAGGAAAATCATGACGATGCGTATACCCTTTATTCCTTTCGCTCCCCCTCTATCCACAAACCACCAATCCCCTCCTCCCTTCATCCACCTCAAGCCACACACTGAAAAGCCCACGGGTTTGCGATACTACCCTATATTCCTTTAGGGCGGAGTGAAATGGCTCTCGAAACAGAAAATTGGCCCATCCATTTCTCGCGGCACTTCTACTGCCAGCTACGGATTGCTACGTTGAATAAATGCATGTATTTTCGGCTGAACACTTCCAGCCCCCTACCTGCTTTTAACATTCTCCCCTTTACTGCTCTCTCATTCTATCTGACTCTCCCACTCTCTTTGTCATTCCCCTGGGGAGTTTTAGGATACGTAGACTAAATCTCTACAGATACACAGACACACGTGTGAGTAAGAGGGGAGGTATATTGTGTGTATGTGCCATACACACCAGTCACCGCCATTCAAGTCGGTTAACTTTGTCATTTTTGGATGTTTACATAAATCAACTCGCACGCCACTGGGTCTCGCTGTTCAAAATCATCAATCTATCATTTTGTCAACAACACGTATTTTTTTTATTCTTTTTGTTGTTCAGGCAGTTGATTAATGAAGGACTTTTTTCTAGTAGGTTTCAGTTTTATTTCAATTTTTCTCTGGTCATATGGGGGTTTTTGAGAATGGGGGGATGCTCTTTAATGGTGTGGATGGATTGCAGAATAATTCATTCGGTTAAGGAGTGGGCACAATAATTTTGTACTAATCAAGTCTCAAAATTTGAGAAGATACAATTTTAAGAAAAATTCTAATTTATAATCCTTATAAAACACTCGCGTGGAAACAGCATAGAACAGTCTTGACTGAAAAAAATCTATGGAAAAATTATTCTTGTTGAATTGGATGGAGAATATTTTCAATAAAGAGGATAGTGTAAATAATTGAGTGAAATTTGCTTCAATTCATAGTAAAAAAAATAATTGTTTTATCAATAACAACAGGTTTTCACGAGTTGTAAACAATGGTATCAATCTCGTGGAAAGCGAATTGAGGTATAAAAAAAATTCTATACGTTTTATTTATGAAAAGATACCCATTATTTTTAATTCATCTATACACGAGAAGCGCAAGAAAATATGAATGAAATGAAAAATGCACAAAATTCTACATTTCAAACCATTCGATTCAACGAGAAATATTCAAACTTTCAATGAACATTTATCGTTATAAATAACATTGAGTATCAGCTTTTTTCAATTGTATCTAACAATGAATACTCTGTATCATATTTTTTTTCAATGATCAATCGATTTTTTTTTATCGAAATGAAAAAGTTATTGCTGCAGGGCAGAGTTCATTAATTCATTTTTTAACTGCTCCTTCAATTTTCAATTTACAGTCATTTTAATTAACTTCAGTATTGCTATTTTCTGTATTGAATTTCCTTTCGTTGCAATTTGCTCCGCATTGCGTTTAAAAAACAGAGGTAAAAGGAATAATTTGGAAAAATGGTAAACTCCAATATTTTTAATTTTACGGCAGAAACCATACAATCACAGAGAGAAGAAAACTCGATTCGAAACGCAAAATTGATCAATCCAATTTTGCATGAGTCAAGCGGCAAAATCGACTTGCTCGAAAACTCAAAAACCGTTCACTCGATTCAAACCTTTTATATTGTTCATTCAAGCCATAAAATCGGATTGGGTCAAATTACACAACGGTTTTGATTCATGTCGCGGAATCGACTTGACCCAACGCTACTTAACATCGTATCCCGGAGGCATAAGTTCCTGTTAAACAATTGCCCCATTTATCCATACAATGTGGATTCAACAAATATCGTAAACAGTAAATCGAAAAAATAAATAAAACACCACGAGAAAAACTAATTGCCCTTGTTTTTATTACTTTTTTTCGTTCGATTTTGTTTCCTTTTATTTCTATTTTTATATTTGCCGCTACTGGCAAACAAATAAACCAGGATATCGCGAGAAAGCGATACGCAGTTATTGGCAGGACATTCTCGTTTCATGCCACCGGTATATGCATACACGCTTTTTTAATTTTTTTTTTTTTATTTTTCTCATTTTAGTATCCGGTTGCCCCTCTACCTCCCCTCTCACTCTGTCTCTCTCGCTCCTTCTGTTTTCTATCGGCAGCGTCGTCTGTGTTATCGGAAGCACGTCGATATTGCCAGCGAATCGCCATTTCATTCTCTTGTTCCCTTCATCCTCTTTCCCTTTTCATCCCTTCCCTCCCCCGTTACTCCTCTTTTCCACCTGATATTGCACCACTTACCTTCGCGTTCATCATTTTCCGTATCTGTGTCACGCCCATTTTACAAGTCTCTTTTTATCTTCTTTTTTTAACAATTTTTTTAAATCTTTTTTTGAAGATTCTTCTTTTTTCCCTGCAGTTTTCTATTACAACCCTTTTTTTGCGCTTTGTTCTCCAGATGAATGGCGGTGGAATTAATTCTTTCCCTATTATCAAAATGAAAATGTAAATGCTTGATACTTTATTAAATCGTTGAAGTGACTAAAAAATGATTATTTGAATTGGACGAAAATTAAGTCATTTTAATTATTGAGAATTATTTAAGAATGTATTTCGACTATTGTCATTAAGTTTTCTGATGCCAAATAATCCTCCAATTTTCTATCCACAAGTGTTCCCATTTGGTTTAATCCCAAATGTAGAATCTTTATCATATCCATCGAGAATCCCTTCGGTAAAAAAAAAAACCCGAGGGACTTGGCCCTCAATCAATCGATTAATTTTCCTCTTTTTTCTCAAATATCAATTTAGTCTCAATTGAGCTTTATTTTTTTTCTTCCATGAAAAATCTATAACCCAATTTTACCTTTCTCCCCGCAGCAATTTATCCGTCATTTTTTTTTGTCTGAGGATTGTTTTATAATTTTTTTTCATTCTAAAACACTTCCACTATTTTTCCCGGGTATTGAACAGAATCCCATACATCAAAGTCCAACAGAAAAATCGGACATCGATTTAACCGCTCCCTTGGTTTTTTTTTTCGAAATCCCCTTGCTTGTACGCCGAGGGTACTTCCGAAAACTTTTCCGTACATTTGGAGGATATCCGAAGTCTGTGAACGTTTAGTCCGAGGATCGCCCTCACGAGATCGTGAACCCATTTACCAGTTGATATATTATCGACACGAAAGTATAATCGTCTGTTGGATTTTCGTTTTTTCACCAGGTATATATAGTAAGATCTTCATTACACTCTATCCCATTTCGACTTTTATTACTCTCATATTCACTGACCACTACAGAGAAGATCTCTCGCAAGAAAAAAAGAGAGAAATACGTTTGGTCAAGGAATTTAAGGTTCTTGGGCATTTTCAATTCTCCCTTGCCCCAAAAATTTTTCACTCTGGTGAATCCTCACTGCAGCTATTCTCTTCTTCACTCACTGCGAAACGGTTAGCTCGTGATCAAACGATTGGACGATAGTTCCGGGATAAAAGTGAACGAGAAACCGAAAGAGGAGATGTTGAGAGAAGAGGTGAGTGCAGAGAGTGCTCAGTCAATGGTGATTGGAACGGTCCACAACGTAGAGAAATAAACCGTTACGATTGAGTCAGTACACGAACTTCTCCCTTACTCCCCTTTCTCCCTTTATCGTGACGTTCGGCAATCTCACGTACCAGCATTCGTGTGTGCATCCTTTGGACATGATTCTAAGGAATGTACTGCAATCCCTCCCACCATCTTTTCCCCCTCACAATTTCTCTATCTCTTTCTCTTCGAACATGCACTTCCTTTAGTCTTTTGGTCCGATCTTATGCTCTATCTTACTCTTACGATCGGAACTCTCTTTTATCCCTACATTCTACGACAATCTTAAACTTGTATTGCCTCGTAGAAAACACGAAGCTTTGTGTGCTCTCATCCAATGAAAAATTTCTTTGTTTCCAATTGACATCCTAACTGAAACATCAAAACTTGAATTATTTTACGAAACTTTATGGAGGAATTTGGAATAGTTCGTGATGAAAATTGGTTTCGAGAGTAGTACTACTATACTTATTCCTTCCTTAGTAGCGTAACGCTTGTGATTTCCCCTCCTTTAAATCATGGTATCACAATTATACATGACTGTGTAATTTATATTGTCATTTTTTAGAATTGAACTTTGGAATTTATTTCAAGAATTCTTCATTCAAGCCACGTTCAAAGTAGGTAAAGTGAATTCAGTAGATTAATCACAGTATGGTCAGACACGGTGTGTGTTGGATTTATGCAAGCTCTACAATGACCTCGATGCTCTATATTTAATAATCCCCCTTGTCGTAATTAAATTATCCTCGTTATAATTAACCTGAATCATGGGAGATACCTAAGAGTGAAGGTGAAACGTTGAGGACATCGTTGTGCTATCGGTATAGCTTGTAATCACACTGACTGATGCCAATAGTGTTCATCCGTTAGATAATATTGAATAGCCGTGGAGAATTGTGACCTAAACGAGTGCTCACTGAGCTGAGACGAGATAGAATTCCCAAGTGGAATATCTTTCACGAGAAGAGCAACTATATGAACTTATCGATTTTATGATTTGATTAAATTATTTATCCATTACAAGTATGTGTTAAGATATTCTGGTAGCTCTGATTGATCCAATCATATCTAATATTTGCAATTATTGGATTATTATAAATTGAATGAATTACGGGAACGCAAAAATAAGAACCCAACATTTTTCAAATAACAGCCAGTAATCTTTATATAGAATTTTCTCCTGATTCGATTCTTTTTTCTGCAGTTAATGAATTATACATTATTCTTTTGAATTAGAAGTTTTTTCATATGGTGCATCCAGCTAATTTACGCGGGAATATTTAAAAGTGATCAAAAAAAATTTATTCGCATTGGAGAAACGTCTTTGCTTCATTATTGATTTCAAAAGTGCATTCTAAATTACAAAAGAAGATTAATAACGAAGAGCGTCTTTTTTTACTCAATCAGTTGTTTCAAGTTTTCTCTATTTCTACATTTTTCTTTGAGTAACGAATGGGCGTGTATCCAAATAATTAACATCAATGGGATGGATCTCCATCAAATTTGCCTTTTCGATGTTGAATATTATTTCAATTTATAATTTTTCGTATGGAATAAATTGCAACCATTGGGCATATATTCTGCACATGCGCCATTTTGTTCTTAATGCTTTTTTCAATTAAAAATTCGTAACATAGAATGGATAATAACAAAACGGCGCGTGTTTTAAAGAAACGCCCTTTCAGCATTAGGGAATTTTAGACGATATGACCAAATTGAGAATGTAAAAAATGACAGAAATTATGAAATTATAATTACGCCTCTTTAATACTTCACTTTTTTGTGTTTTTCATCCCGGAATATTAATTTTTGAGGCTTACGCCCCTTTATATATTCAAAGTGGCGATATTATCAACACAATCCATTTGGATAACATATATTCACCAAAAAATCGCAACTCTATCAAAATTATCAAAATCATTGGAGGGATTTTCTCTTCATTCGCTTTTATTTTCTCGAATAAGATACTGACTTCGTTGCTGATATCTCTCAACGTACTAAGATAGATTCGTAACTTATGGGATTTTTATGACGACCTAGGCGAACTAGCTCGATCCCTGTCGTAAAAACCCATCGACATACTGGATTCACGTATAATACTGAAGTAGGGAAATAAAAAAAAGCTGAGAAATATAGATAGTCTTGTAGAAAATTTTCTCGATGAATGATATAAAGATATAGAAATAACTGTAAAGTTTGGAGAGAAAAAATAAGATTGTAATGGAATTATTTCAACGTTTTTAGGTCTTTTTTCTTCTCTTCGTTTTACGAAGAAAATTTCAATGGGGTTATCAATATATTCTATGAATTTCCTACTCGGAAGTGTTATGCTTTATCTGAACTACATCGATTTCGAACAATTTTTCTACGAGAATTCTATTCTTTTTATAATTTTTTTCTTCTCATTCATATCATAGATATTCACGGAAAATGTTGAAAATTCAAAGTTCGTACCTCGAAATTTCAGATTCTTTCGTGGAAAAATTCCAATACAGAATGTGGTTGTCCATCCATCAGATGAATATCTATGAAAATATGAAATTTTTGCGATTCAAACTGTCGAAGAATTCTGAATTTTTACATATTTCCCAATTGGTAGAGAACGAAATTTAGTGAATTCAATGGAATTATATTCCATAACAGTTCGCTAAAGTTTGCTTTTTTTTGGTGGATAAATAGTTGGGTCAAATTTTCGCAAGAGTTTAACAACGTGAATTTAATGAAATCATGTAGGAATGAATGAATGCGGCAAATTATCGACTATTCGATCTATTTTACCGAGATTCTCGTCATGAATGTAACTCATGAATGTAAGAAATGTTCCATCTCCGAATTACCTTAATTCTTGTATTTATTCAGGATAATAATTTGAGGTCATTCTCTATTATTAGGATGAAAAAACAAAGGCACATAGAGTGTCTTGCTTCTTTGTGTCTTACTAGTGCATATGTATCTTCGAGTTGAAACGTCTTGGACCTTAAATGTCTTATTGTCACCATGACGTATTTTGATTTTTTTCGTTAAACAAACAATCCTCACGTTACTACATGAAATAAAAACAACCTGATTACATGATTATTAAAAACCTTTGACTTTTTCTTATGTAACGATGGATGACATTCGATGGAAAATATCCCTGTGATATTTTTAAAAATCCATTGAACGCGATGAATGACAAAACCAGGCTGTATACTCCCTGATAATATCCATATTCAATAGACTCAATGGGTTATGCCAATGCTTATGGTTGTCACCTCTCGGTATAGTTGAATCGCGTAACACCGTATGACCGCATAATTGAATGACGCTCAGTGAATGATATTAGCGAATCGAGATTGGCAGTGGGACACATTGGTACGGTCATGTATGATGCTGGGGGAAACCCCCAAGTGCCAATGTATAGGAGAGGTAGGTTTAGTTTCGTGTTCAAAGCGCAGTAGGATGCCCAGTCCGCCACGTAACACGATGGGCATTGACCAACCTTGTGACGCTCATTATATGCCACTATGGTAGTTGTATATAGCATACAACATTGTTCCCCCAGTCATTCTAGGAAATGCTCTTTGCCCAATGCGATCATATCTGAGCGAGCTTGTGCCCAGTTGGTGGGTGGTACCCAACATACCTTGCTCCTGCAAATACAACTCTCTCTCTCTCTCTCTCATCCTCTACCTATCTATTTATGTCTCTCTCTCTCTCTCTCTCTCTTATTCTGTTCTCACGTATACACATTTACCATGACTGAGGATTGGCTTATCGAGCATCCGTCTGACTGAGTCTAATGGCACGTGTGATGGCTGAAATTGAGTGATCTCCACGAGCTCTGAATTATATCTGTATTGCGCATTCTACATAGTTTACTCTATTATCATTCGTTTATGTGGAAAGACAATATTAATCTTTGGATTATGTTTTTAGAGATGAAATGAACAATTTCCGATCACCGCGCAGTCGATTCACCATTTTGTTTCGTCGTAAACAAAATGGTTGCATGTCTATGAAATGGCGAAAGTGAGGTATGGCAGTTGAATCAATTGTCAAATCACTCACTACTTCTTCATTCCGCTCAGGTAAACATATATCCACACCAAATTTTTTTTAATGAAAAATAAAGTATGAATTCTCAATAATTGAATATTCTAGTTAACCTTAACCTCAAAACACGGGGATTTGAGATGATAATTCACAATTTATGTATTTAAACTTGTGTAGCGAATGAATTGTCTATATATGTGTAGAGTATACGGTTACGTATATGTCTATAGAACTACAGGAGGTTGGATCACCTACAGTAAACCGCATTGCACCGATGTGGTGTTGGTCACGAGCAAATATCGGGTAAACTCAGTAGAACCCTATGCATTACCTATAACATTGGAGTATCGTACATTTCTAGTACTGAAATACTCTGTATATGCATTTGCCGTTGGGTTAAAATGTTCGGGGATGGATGAAAAGGGACTGGCGGGAGAGGGTACCTGGAAAATACGAGTGAGAATGTATCGTTGGTTACATAGAAGTCAAATCCGTGGAAGGTCTTTGTGGCCCACTTCAGGAACCTGATACCGTGATATGCAGAATCATTGTATCGTGACATTTACAGAACTAGAATGGATACAAAATGTGACGCAATTAAAGGAAAAAAGCCTCGGACTTGTGCTCTAACGTGTAATGCATTAATTTGTGAATGTTTCTTTTTTTTGTTTCAGGTGAGTCGAAGTTGTTCAACTGCTTTTATCCGAGTTCTGAATTTTGAGTGAGTTGTTTTTCTAAGCCAATCGATAATGAAACTTTCCGTATTGACACTTCAAAGTGAAATCCAATAAGTAGCAAGAGCTATTGAGTTAATTTCACTTGAAAGATTCTTCTCAATCGAAAATTTTACATTATACAGACTTGTTTTGTTTATTCTAGCAATATTGTTTCTAATATCACGAAGATGAAACTTGCTTCTGCAATCCCAACGGACTGGTAATAAAAGATTGAATCGTATCTCATATTACACCAATAAAGTAACGGCATCGTTTTCCCATTACAAATGTACGACACGTTGGTTTACACTTACTCTTTCTTTTTTATTATTATTATTCACCATTCCTATTGTTCTCATTTTTTTATTCTCTCCTGCAATCGTCTTGCACAGCAATCGTAAAGGCAAACTTATACTGCTCCCCTATCGTGATTCAAATATACCGTAAATTCAGGGCATAACCTATGGAACAAAGCCGTTGAATAATTTTTAGTATTTACAGTAATAAGATTTTAAATATTCATCTACACGAAATGATGAATTTTCCAAATGACAATTCAATTGAATTTGCCAGTGAGATTTGAAAGAAATAAATAATAGATAATCCATAGAGAAAAATAAAAGAGATAAAGGACAAATGATTTTTAGTCTTTTCAGAGAAATACGGAAATTTCTCGACATGATTTCCTTCAAGCGCCAGCGAAGCATTTCCTGCGCCAGCAGGTTTTCCGCGAGCACTGCAGGGATTCGGGTCAGTTACGCCCTCTTTACCTCCCTCTGGCTTCTCTTTTTTCTATCTACATATACGTATCTCCAGCTATTCACTGCCTCTGGTCTATTACTAGGTAGTCCACCACTTGCTAATATTTGAACATAATTAATCGCTATTCTCTTAACCTATTCTCCTTCTTTCTATGGACTTTATTAAAATCAATGCTTATTCAACGTTTTATAATTACGCAATCTTTGGAGTAGAAAGATCTACGTTTTACGAAGCTAATGGATACTCCAATTTCTATTACCATAATTGATAATGAAAACATGGAGGAACATTCGTAAAATCACTAGCAAGTTCATTTCCATCATTATGATGAGCAATTTTGAGAGGATTCCTCACGAAGATTCATGGAAGAATTTTCACCAACACTTTCGGGAGGAGTCTTAGCAAGATTTCCTCTAATACTGTCAGGAGGATTCTGCGCGGGATCCCCACAAGTATTCTAATGATAATTTATTGTCTTTCGAAAACTGCGTTAGTATGATTTTTGTTACGTCATTTTCAATAACTATATTCATGTACAGGATAAATGTCAGACTGACACATGCATTTAACCGCGAAACTATCGTACATATGCCAGTTGAAGAAAAAATCGTGGAAGCACCAACTTTCAAGCCCTGGTCAAGAAAATTAGGCCAAGCAAGATAAAGAGAACCATCATTCGTACTAGATATTCTCTTCTTCGTCTCATGTACCAAAAACAAAAAAACTATGAAAATTCATATCGAAATAACGAGACAACCATAAACGTCTGTCGTTGCTGTTGAAACAGTCGTTATGAATCTTCTATGCTAAAGTCAATTTCAATAAAGTCCTGTACCCAGCAATTTATATGCATACGCTTTGACATCCTTGCATGTAGTAAACAGTAATGTTCAACCATTGCTGCATTGTCGAGTCATTGATGCGTTACATGCAGTATTGCAGTCTGCAATGTACATTCCTTTTTTTCCTGCCTCTGTTAAACTCATCCTCTCGAAAAAGCCCGATGTGAAATAGCATTAGAGAAAATATTTAAATGTGAATAACATGAGATAGAACATTCTGAATAGCGTTGGATATCTACATGAAGCATGGAAGATATGTTGGAAAATGCCAGGCTTATTTTATCCGTTATGTAAATCAATGCAAAGTATTATACTTTTTGAAACATTCAATATCCCCAAAGCTGATAATTTTGAATAATTTTCCCCCTCCTGCCTTTTGTAAATTTCATGATATGCAGATAAAATTCAAAAGAAAACTATTCTCTAGAAAAACCGAAAACCCGAAGAAAACATTCAACGAGCCGTTGACATTTTCCTTCAACTCTATGTTTGAAAACTATCACCTGAAACTCCACCCTTTTCCACTCACGTACCTTATTTTTATCCCTAAAGAGGAAATTCTAAAAGTTGAAGAAAATCGTACTAGGAACAAAAACGATCAAAGCCCGAAGGCGTAGCGGCAATCAAGGATAGGTTTTTCCTTCTCTTCGAGAATATATTCTCTTCGCTTTCTTTCTTCCCTTTATTTTTTTTTATCTCCTTGATTCCACTACTTTTCTGTACTTATCCAGATCCCTGTGCCTCAGCATGTCCCTCATCTATATCTGATGGTCCGTGTTAAATCGTCCATTATCCAATTGCTCTGTGGTATACATACACATCTATATGTACATTCTATGACACACAATTCTCAAACTCCTTTTTGGTTTGTATGTACGTGATGTCTGTGAAAGCAGTAAAGGACCAAATGTTGGATGGAGAAAGCATCATCACCAATACCTAGACGCTTGTACAATGCCATTGGCCACCAACTGATTGCCAGTGTCTGTGTGCTAGCCGCGTTCATCTTGTGCTTCTTTTCCTTTATATATATATA
>JABSMS010000888.1:0-10805 GCA_018902275.1 Aleiodes sp. PSUC_FEM 10030003
ATTATTAATTATTGGCCAATATTGGCATTATGTCGGGTGCCAATATTGCTGACGAATATTCCCCATTTTTCCTGTATCGACAAACTCATCTAAGTCTCCCGCGAAAACATTTTCTAACCTCAAAGCCTGCGCTTTAATATCGCAAAAAAAATCTGCATGAGTATTAAAATTTTTAATGTTACGTACGTGTCAGCGAGCAGAAAAGAGTGATGCATCGGTCCACCGGACTCCTTCACCCTCTTCATGAAGGGGGGGGGGCAAGTGCCCCACCGTCAGGGGTGGGTGGACTATCTTCTTCTCATTCTCTCCCCACCCAGCACCCTTCCTCCCTTTTTCTCTTCGGAATAGTAAATAGGGGTGGCCTCCACTACGAAAGTGGTGGTGGTAAAATTTATAAGTTGCGCGCGCAAATAGTACAAACTCAGTTAACTTGGGGTGTCCCATGCTAGGCCACAGAGGCATCACTTCTTTGGCGACAGCCGTCGGGGTAACATCCTCTCGTCCTCTCCACCCTTATCCCAACTTTATTCCACAAAACACAAAAAAAACTCTAGGAATTATTATTTTTCCCAAGTTTCCATCTTTCATCTTGTTCAAGTGCCTTCCACGATTATTCCGTTGCGTTGAAATATTATTTTTAACCTTGAATTTATTTAGTTTGATTAACGTTTGTTTTTTACTTTCGCGTATTTTTTCATTTTTACCGATTTTGCCGATTTTATGGTCTTTTTTCTTGATATTTGTGCCTCGATTTCAACGTTATTTGGTTGTCGCGACACTTGTGCCTTATAACTGCCGTCCAAACTCAGGTTGGTGCCGAGATTAAAGTAAAAGAAATATTACGCGAATTATTCGAATTGAGAGTTTCAAATATTCCCGGGGCTTGAAGAATTAACGCGGGAAGTTTAAATGTGATATTTTAATTTATTTGTTATTTTTTGGAGGAATTTTTTATGTTGAGTTGTTGTGTCACCTCAGTAGCCTTTTAATGTTAATTAACCGTCCCTCACCCACACCTCTGTGCCTTTATTCCCCGATTAACTGAAAAAATTGAATTAAAAAGAAATTTAAAAAATCTAGAGTATAGAAGTTATTTTTTGATAAATAATTGTTTAGTTCGAATGATAAGTCATTTCCGTCCTAACTTTTTTTTACGTAAAAGAATGAAGAAAAAACAGTTTTTAAAAATAAAGAAAAATTGAATCGATAATAAATAAAATCGTCGTGATTGTCATCATGGAGAAAAATTGGTAAGTCGAGAAAATATAGAAATAAATTATTTTTGCATGAATTAAAATGTTGGAATTTTTGTGAAAAAAATTGCCGCAAATTTCGGGCAATTTTCGGGGTAAAAAAGAGTGATGAAGGGAACGAGAATACGATTAGAGGGTATGATGATCGTGTGTCAAATAAATTAGACTCAATTGTCCCTAACAAGGGGTCTTGTTTGCACGGCTCAATTTGGGGGTTTGAATATTCGGGTTGGGGAGGTTGGTTACGAGCTTAAGTATACTAAAGTGTATGATTAAGAGATAGGTAGCAAGATAATTGAGGTTTAATTATGAGTATTCAAGTCAATTAAAGCTGAGTCAAATTATCCACGAGTGATACTTATCGTATCGAAATTATATACTGTAATGATCGGTGCGTAATTCCCCCATTTTTCGAAGGGGAAAGAACGAATTTGATGGCGGGAAATTTGAATTTCATTCGAAAGTAAAAATTTCCGAATTAATTTAAAAAATTCGCGGCACTCCAAACTCGAAATTAAAAATTCCAAGGTCACAAATTTGAAGTCATGAATTTTCTCCAAAATCCCCAGAAAAAAATCAGAAAACTTTCGGATTTAATGGCAAATTAAATTTTGCAAGAATTTCGTTTGAATTTCGTGGAAAATTTTTGATCTCGAGGTCGCGTTTATTTGTGCCACTCATTGCGCAGAATCCGAGGACCGATTTCACCGGATTTCCCCACCCCTCCGACTCGCCCCATCCCTTCTCCCCCACCCCCTTATTTTTAAACCCTTGGGGATGTCTAGCCCCGAAAATAAGGGCTTGCTCTCGCAGAGTTTCTCTCAGTTACGATTTTGGCTTTGGCCGTGCTAGATCATCAGAAAGCGCTCTCCCGTTCTCGTGGCTCAATAATAAAATAAATTGAATTAATTACTTAACTAAATTGAAATAAACTAAACAATTTTAAAATAAAAATCAGTGATGAATTTTCGCGATTTTATTCCGAAAATTATTTACACAAATTTCATATCGAAATTATATTTTTTTTTCAATATTACTTGAATTATTCGAATCAATTTTTTTTTATTTTAGTGGAAAGTGAATTTTATAATGAATTGTTACGATGGTTGTTATTCTCGAGAATTTATTGATTGTTCAATATTCAAATTTTAATTCAATTTAAAATTAATTATTTTTTCGTGGATATTAATTAATCGTTAACTTCAGGTGGGTGCATTAAATTAACGGTTTGAGAATGGAAGTAAATCCGTGCTGTGGTTTTGCGGGTATTGTAAATTATCTTTACACAAGGAGTCTCCGTAGAAAGAGACGGCACGAGGCAGAAAATATCACAAGATCCTGGGTATTTATTTTAATATTATTACAATGATAAAATCAATTACTTTTAATAATTCATTGGAATTAAAATTGTTCGAGGGTAAGAAAAAAACTTTGTGCATGAATAAATTCATCAGTTAATAAAACTTTGAGAAACTTTATTTCTCCATTTATCAGCGAAAAAAGAAGTCTTCAACTTCAATAATTCGTAAATATTCAATAAACTCATTAAGCTCGGAATATTTAAATAAATTAACAACTTTAAAAAATTTTGTATTGGCTAATAATTCAGGTGAGTTGAACTTTACTCGATTCCCTCGTGTCACCAAAAGTCAGTCGTGGGAGAGTAACGTCACTGAGAAGTTAAATGAGAATGTTTTGAAGTAGTTTAACCGAAAATTTTATTAGTTTGGATTGAAAAAGTTGATTTACATTTCCAACATTTCGCATCAGTTTTTTATTTCGAGGATAAAAATTTTTAAATTTAATTTGATGAATTATGAAACGTGTTTATGCAACATTAGTGCGGAGATTAGTTTCATGCGAATCGATCAAAATTTTTTTAGACTAAATAATAGGGTTCTGTAAGGATCTATACACAATGCACAAACTATCGCCCCTCTTCCCAGTTATTCATTGAAGCGTGTATAATCTCGTCTTCCCTGGTTTATACACTAGCGGAGGGTTGGCGATGGAAAATTTGAGGGATGGGGAAAGGGGCATTGGCAAGCGTGAGAGCAATCAATGCCCTCGATTAATCGTTCTGTCGTCATTGGGCCATTTGGTAGAGTCAACGCTTCGGGAATTTCGAATTTATAGGATGACAAAGTTTGCGTTAATTTCCGAAGATAATAGTAATTTATTCGTGCATTGTTCGACTCAATAGGCAAATCCTTGCCAATATTTTTTATATTTTAAGAAGCCGTTACGTTACGCTGACTCCTCATTGGTTGAGAAGTGACTGCGCGCGCCCTCTGGCAGTCAGTGCCATTTCCACGCGTTTTTTCAAAACTCAATGTTGAATTGAAGATTTCGAGGGTAACTCGTGTTTTTTATTGATTATTTTCTGCTGTTCCTAATTCGAAAAGTAAATGATTTCGATTACCAATTAATCGATTCACATCTCGATATATATCGATAATCAGAGTAGTAACCGTTGACGCATGCGCAATGGACTCGAGAATTTTTTTTTTTAAATTTTGAGATTTTATGCAAAATCAAATATTTCTTGACAGTAAAGCGCAAATGCGTTTGTGGGGACCGATGGGCGTGGCGTTACGTTGATTCCCTATTGGTCGAGAATTGTCCTCGCGCTCCCTCTGCCGGTCAGTACTTTTCCCGCGCTTTTTTAAAACGGGAAACGTTTGAGTTGAATAAAAACGCGTTTATATCGAGGAATTTCTGATAATATAATCTCAAGGTCACACTTCCGTGTTTTTTTAACATTCTTACTGAACTTTGATAAAAGAATTGAGGTTTTCTCCATGAAGGGTCATCCCTCATAATTTTTTTCATTCTTCGCAATTGAATGAGAATGAAAATGAAATAAAAACCCCGAGAAAAAGTGAAGAATGAAGTGAAAAAGATAGTGACAACTCAAGTGAGAAAAAGAAGAGATTGGTGAGGGTGGTTTGGGACCTAGAGACAACGGAACTTGGCCAGTGATTTAATTTCCCACCAGAATACCGCATTACTCGTGTTATCACCCTCCCGACTCGGCCATTCCTTCTTTCCACTCGTCTTTCTCGCTACTTTTTCCTCCTTTTTTGCTTTCTCCTAAACACTGAATTTTCTTTTCCTTTCTCTCCCCATCTGTCACCCACGGGACTACCTGTACCATAAACTACCTCTACTAAATTCCATTTGTTCAATCAAGATCTAAAAAATCCTCAACAAATGATTTTAAACATCAAACAAATTAATTCCCCGTCATAATCGAAACTCGTAAATTTTTTAAATCAAAAAAAATTCATTCTCTCGTTTTTTTATCAGATACAAAATTAGGTGAGAAGATAAATCGATTGGCAAGGTGTGAAGTGGAATACTGCGTGAAAAAGAAAGAGAAGAAAGAAACGGGAATGAGAGGGAGATGAGAATACAGATCGGTTGTGCTTGAGTTTGACACAGTCAGAGGCGAGGGTTGCCTGGCAACCTCTGTAAGGGTGGCAGAGTAGTTTCCCATTGGCGTGGATACTTGCACCGAATTTATGCCCCCCTCTCGCTCTTTCTCTCGATAGCCAGTGTCATAGCCATCCACTTGGCCCCTCTCTTTGTTTTCCCCCACCTCCCCTTGTCCTGTTTTGAGAGTCAATGACCGAAAGAATTCGACTGTAATTGGCCATTTCTTCTCTTTTTCTTCTCTTTGCTTCCTCTTTTTCGTCCAAAGGCCTTTCACCACTGTCCCATGTTTTACAGTCAAGAGTATCAACTGCAATTATTATTATTTTTTTTTTACGTCGAGAGGAACTCTGAGTTCGTGACGAAAGACTAAAGTGGAGGATAATTATACTTGAATTTTTTCTTTTTTTTTCTTCACGAAAAATCAGAGAAAGGACATAATTTCATTGTTTGAGTGTGAAATACTTTGTGGAGATTTTAATTAGAGGGAAACGATAAAATTCTCTTGTTAAAATGAAGTTGAGAGATCATTGGTAGCGCGAATGACCGGTAATACGAATGTCGCTGGTTCGAATCCCCCAAAAAATTGAAATTCATGTTTTTCAGTAAATTTATTGACGATTCGAACAATTTGCAATTGCGTCTTACTCATTGAGTATCACAAAATTCCCAAAATAACAATTTAAAGTGATAAATAATTGTGCAGGAAAAACAGTACTAAAGAAGACAAGATTAACTTGGATACGAGGTAGTAAACGACTTAATTGGTAGTCGAAGAGAGGAGAACAATTTATTTTTATTAGTTTACTGACTCCATCGGGTTCCTACGAAGAAAAAAAAACGACGACACGTCCCCAAAGTCCATTGACAGTCTTCTCTTGTCCTCACGCCTTTATTTATCCATCAGCTGCGAAATGAGAGTGAAAAAAAATCGGAGAGAATCGAATGAAAAATAATTTTAAGTTCGAGAATGAGTAACAAGAGCCACAGACACAAAGCCAATATGACACGACGGTTAATGCACCAGTAGGACAGAGTTACAAACTCCGGGGATCAATATATAGGTAGGAAGTCCCACTCGTGCATTTAAACTGACTCCTATTCTCTGAAGACACACTTTTGTTTTTTATTTCATTAAAAAATGAGCGAGAATACAATTCTCCTGTTTGAAAATTCCCGCCAAATTTAATTGAAGATTTATTCGTATCCAAGCGTGATCAATTAATGAACGACACTTGTTGATTAATCGTGAAATTCGGAATGAATTGGAGAAATTAATCGATTCTGATAAATCCAACGGATTCAAGGATTTAATTAATAAATTAAATTAAGAAAGAAAAATACGATCCCGGACCAGGAATCGAACCCGCTATCTCCCGATTCCACGTCCGACACTCTTCCAACTTAGCTAGCGGAAGTTGCGGAATCTTCCGCTTCAAATCTAATCCTCAACCTTCCGTAAAAAGAAATAAATTAAATTCGAAAGAAAAAACCGTTGGCCCACCCCTGGATTCGAACCCGGGACCTTCCGATTACGTTCCCAACTACTCATCCAACTGAGTTAATTAAATTTTCTAATGTCAAATAAATCATTATTATTTCAGTCGAGTGATTCCGGTGGTTTTCGTACACGCAGAAGATCACCATCGGCAATTGCAATGGCAACACTATCACTCCGTATCTCCATACCGGAGAAGAATGCGACCAAAATGATGCAATTTGATCCAAGCACATCTGTATACGATGCCTGCAAAATAATCCGTGAAAAGTTAGCCGAAGCTAGTAACATGGGACAGCCCCAGAATTACGGGCTATTCCTTGCTGACGAGGATGCGAAGAAGGGCGTTTGGTTAGAACCCGGTAGAAATTTAGATTACTACATTCTCCGTAATGGCGATCTACTCGAGTATCGGCGAAAACTTAGGACATTACGTGTGAGAATGCTGGATGGAACACTCAAGACCCTTTTGGTAGACGACAGTCAGCCAGTCGCTAATTTGATGGTAGTAATATGCACAAAAATCGGTATAACGAATCACGACGAGTACTCCTTAGTCCGTGAATACATAGACGAAGAAACTGAGAATCAGAAGCCAGGTAATTACGGTACACTGACGCTAAAACGTAGGAAAGAGGAGAAAGGCGAGAGGGACGCTAAAATGGATCAGCTGCGAAAGAAGTTGAAGACAGACGACGAAGTTAACTGGATTGACCCAAGCAAAACCCTGAGGGAGCAGGGAATAGACGAGACCGAAACAGTCCTTCTCAGGCGAAAGTACTTCTTCTCGGATCAGAACATCGATTCGAGGGATCCAGTTCAACTGTCGTTGCTGTACGTTCAGGCGCGAGATGCTATTCTAGATGGTACACATCCGGTTACGCAGGAGAAAGCATGTACATTCGCTGGTATCCAGTGCCAGATCCAATTTGGCGATCACAAAGAGGACAAACACAAGACTGGCTTCCTCGATCTCAAGGAATTTCTACCGCAGTCGTACGTTAAGGTCAAGGGCATTGAGAAGAAGGTCTTTGCAGAACACAAGAAGCACGTTGGGCTTTCTGAGCTTGACGCCAAAGTTCTGTACACAAAAACAGCGCGATCGCTCAGTACATATGGCGTGACCTTCTTTCTCGTTAAGGAGAAGATGATTGGGAAGAACAAATTAGTTCCGCGATTACTTGGAGTTACGAAGGATTCGGTTCTTCGGCTCGACGAGAGAACCAAAGAGATTCTGAAGACCTGGCCGTTGACGACTGTGAGACGATGGGGTGCTTCGCCCAACACATTCACACTGGATTTCGGCGATTACTCGGATCAGTATTACAGTGTACAGACGACGGAAGCTGAGCAGATCCTGCAATTGATTGCTGGTTATATAGATATTATTCTGAAGAAACAGAAGGCTAAGGACCATTTCGGTATCGAGGGCGATGAGGGATCCACGATGGTTGAGGACAGTGTCTCTCCACTCAAGTAAGTAATTAGGGGGTCATTAGTGTTATTAGTGCTGTTAGGTCGCGAGACGCGATCTCTTCGATTGCTTTGGTTAGTTTCTGTTGCGGTAATCGGGCTCGATAGACGTGTTTAATGATCCGGAAAATTAGTTTGGATGATGGAGGAGTTTTTGAGGATTCAGGAAGAAAAATACTGGAGGAATCGAACGTTAGGAGCTTTTGACTGAGGAAGCGAGTAAGCTGTTGGCTAATTTTGGTTATTTTCTTTGAATTAGGGCGACAATTATGCAGCACGAGACGAACAATGTGGGTAAAGGAAACGTGGAAGCTGTTTCTGTGGCGATTCCAGCGGTTATGAGAGCTGGCGGTGAGGGTAAGCATCTTTTTCACGTGTAATTGAATTATTGAAAGTAATCGGAACAGAGATTTGAAATGCATTTATTGTGGAAGTGAATCACTCGTTCATGTATAATACACGTAGATTTTTTTTAAAACTTTGGGAGTGGGGTAAAATGGATGTTTCAATGAAATGGTTAGGAATGAAATATTTTGGCTAATTTGTGGGAAATTTGACGTTTTTTGGCGAAAGCGAAGAACGAAGTTGAAAATGAGCTCATTTACTATCGATTTTGGTAGATTCGAATCAATTTTTGAGACGGGAAATCACGTGAATCGATGGAAAATGAGTTTAATTGTAAAAACGTAGAAGAATCGAAAATCGAAGGGATGAAACTTCGAATTTTTGGCCAAAACTTTTTTATTACACACACCATTTAAATTTAACGGAAAATCCGATATGTCCGCTCTACCCAATTCTCTTTTTCATTTGTTTTTATTTCTGTAAATAAAAAATTCCGAGCTCTTCTCGTAGAGAGAGCTCCAAAAAAAGAAGAAAATTCAACCAAATTTCAATAATTCTGTAAATAAAGTAAACTTTAGAGAATGCACGTAAAAAAAAACGTTCTAGGAGCAAGACCGTACATACATGGACACATGGCAAGCGCCCAATATACAACAGTCAGTGGTCAAGTCAACATCGCCCATGCACCGCCAATGGTAAGAATGAAATCTCAAATCATCCCGCAAAGAATAGAGAAAAAAGGTTTGAATTTAGTGTACAGAAAACATTGTGTGTTTTGCCTGATTGTAAAGATGCAGAAAAAACAAAATCTTGTTCATCAAAAAATTCAAATTAAGTCGTTAAAATCGACTAATTTTCAAATTCAATTTATTTTCATGCTAGGCGCCTTCTATTGCGGACACAAAGTAGGTACAATTGAAACCAAAAAAGGAAAAATTACTTGATTTTTTAAATTTCCGCACACTCTATTACTTCGGGCGCATGAAGCCCGAATGCACGGCTTATTTTTCCCTCGATAATCACTTGAAAAATTTTCAAATATTCTTTGGTATCCATAAAAAATTTGATTGGTCCCAAGAGAAATCAATCTTCCTCACTCAAAAAGAAGAAAAGAATATGTCTGAGACTAAATTCGTTGTAGATGTGCTTGAGAGCATCATTGTCATCAAGTTTTTCATGACACAAAAGAAGTTTGAAGTGATCAATGGAGAATCGTAATATGATTATTATTGATTCAGGTTCAGCAGACGCGAGTCACGTCTGTACTTAGCGAGCCACAAAGAGCCCTATTGTCAACAATATCAGCCGGTCATGAGGTGATTCACATTGCCGAAAGTGAATTAACATCTAAAGCCCAATTGCCAGAGCTTGGTAACGATCCGGCATCATTAAAATGGATTGCCCAAACAATAGTAACCCACAAGCAGAATGTCGGTACGCAAATAGCAGAAATGAATGCAGCAACTGCACAAGTTGTCACCCTGACATCTGGATCAATCGAGGAAGTTGATCATACAGCTGTTGGCGAAGCTATATCAACTATCGCTACAAATTTACCGGAAATGACGAAAGGCGTGCGCATGATTGCCGCACTCATGGACGATGATACGTCTGGTGAGAGGCTTCTGGACGCTGCGCGAAAGTTGTGCACTGCATTCTCTGATCTTCTCAAAGCAACGGAACCAGAAACTAAGGAGGTGAGTTGAGAATGAATTTTTTTTGATTTTTGAACGGATTGTTTCCAAGTGGATCTAAGAATTTTCTATTGTCATGCAGCCATTCGCTGAGACTGTTTATGAGCAATACGTAAGGAGACAAAATTTTTGGATATTAAGCTTTATTATTGACGTTATCCTTATTGTTATTCGCTTGCCCCTCGACTTTACGCCAGATCCCAAACTTTTCTTGACAGGAATTTTTGCTTGGTGCTCGAATTTCGAACGGATCGAGAGAAGTTGAGGACGGATTAGGGTTAGATAGGGTCTGAACTGTATATCTTCTGAACCTAACATAGATAGCTTCGGTGGAAATCTTCATGTTAGCACATATGAAAATTTCTATAAAGATTTTTTTTTTCTTATAAAAGATTAGAACCATTCTTATAAGAAAGGTTCCAATTTCTCATAGAAAAAAATATTTCTTATAGAAATTTTCATACGTGAGGCATTTGTTGCATTTGGATGACTTATGAATCAAGAGCAAACGTTCGCGTCCGACTCGGAACGAGAACAATTACGATCTCTAACTACAACTGCTCATCAAATCGACCGTTCTGGATTCCGAATCAAGTCCTAATTCCTCAATCTCTTAGACAAATCGATTACGCCTTCCCATAAGCTGCCCTCATAGTTTTTTCTGGAGCATCATCGGATATCAAATTCCAATAATCTCTTCTATTTTCAGCCGCGTCAGAATCTACTCAATGCAGCTTCCCGTGTCGGCGAAGCATCCCACCAAGTCCTGACAACCATCGGCGAGGAGAATGATTCAAATCGTGAACTACAAGACATGCTTCTTGCTCTAGCAAAGGCAGTCGCCAATACAACAGCTGCACTTGTCCTAAAAGCCCGTAATATTGCAGCGACATGCGAGGACTCACAAACTCAGAATCGCGTTATTTCAGCAGCAACCCAGTGCGCCCTAGCAACATCGCAACTAGTAGCTTGTGCCAAAGTAGTTGCTCCAACACTACAATCACCTGCCTGTCAAACTCAGCTTATGAATGCAGTTCGCGAGGTGACAAAAGCCGTTGAGAATCTAGTTGATGTTTGCAATGAGACTTGCAGCGATGAGAATCTCCT
>JABSMS010000899.1:0-17772 GCA_018902275.1 Aleiodes sp. PSUC_FEM 10030003
TTCAGTAAATTCAACCACTTTTTTGATTAATTCAAAAAAATATTTTTCAAGTACCAATGGCACAAATATTTCATTGTTTTTACCACTATTTTTTTCTCAGTGTGATGGCATAACCTTACGGAATGGTTGAGTGGCATTCGATTACTGACTCCAATTGTTCACTCAGTTGATGGCAAATGGAGCAGGAGTCGATGATAATGGTAAATTTTGGTAGCGTTAAAAAATAAATTGGCATGACTGAGTATTGCTTTAAATCGATGCTTCATCAAGTAATAATATAAGATTTTAGTTCATGTATTCCAATATCGCTCTTACCGCACCAACATTTACCATTATCATCGAATCGTAATTTATTTGTCATCGACTGAGTGAACAATTGGATTGAGTAATCGAACGCCGATTGACCCTCCCGTTAGGGTAACATGTCGCCGTAGAATCGAAGGGGCGTCAGTGCCATTTTTTGAGTATTTACGGGAATTTTTCCGTAAGAGTAATAACCCGTGTAACCAAAATTAATGCCAGAAGAATTCCAATGGAGTTTTGTAAGAATTCCGTCAGAAGTTTGAGCCGAAGTTCTGAACTAATTCCAAAAAGGAGACAATTAGAATTCTAGGAAGAAAAATCTCTATTTTCGAAGTTTCTGGTGTAGTTATGAGAATAAGTACATGAAAGGCTATTGCTCTAGAAATACCAAGGTCAATATTTAAGCTACGAAGATAGAGAAATTTTTTTTTTGGAACTATGAAGGAATTTTTTGGAAATTTTAATTGTCTGTTTTTTGGAATTAATTTAGAACTTCGGCAAGAACTTCTGACGGAATTCTTACAGAATTCGATTAGAATTCTTTTGGAATTCTTCCGGCATTAATTTTCTTTACACATGGAAGTGTAAAAGAAGCATATTTTTTGAGGGAAGTGAAGATTTGATTCAATCACTTTTTGTCGCAAAAAAAATCGTTTACTAAATCCTAATATTTTTTTTTCTCAGAGTATTAAATGATATATAAACCTGAATTTTCTATTAATCAGAAATTTCACGTAGCAAGGCTTTAAATTTTCATCAATTGCTTGAAATTTTGGATATTCATTGAATATTTCTCTTTAATTTCTATGAAAAACCAGAATTTAATGAAAATTTGATGGATAATTGCGATAGAATTCCAAATATTATTCAAATATTTCTACTGCTAATGAATTTTCAAGAGATGAATTTTGTGAAATTTCACGTTAATTGAATTTTGTTAAATATTTCAATATTTCTACCTTAAATTTTAAATAATAATTTCTTGACAATGTAGTTCTTTTCTGATTACATTCAATAAAAATTTTGAACACTCAAGTGATGCTTTATAACCAAAATGAGGTGCAGGAATCAGCGGGACTTTCTCTCTACCCTAAAAAAAAACTAGGATTTCCTGAACAATTTTCTTGGCCTCAAGTGGAACAATTTTCATTCCTCTCGAATATTTTCTTGAAAGCATAAAAAGGTTAATTGTTTCAATCTTTTTTGTCGTAAGAACTGTATTAGATTCCCAGATATTCAAGAGAAACTGATTCCAAATAAAAATCAACTCTTTCCATTACAGAATTTTCCATCAAAAATTCCCATAACCCTCCAGTTAATTCTCCATAATTCCAACAGCCCATCATTCATCCCTCCCGCGATAATTTATTCGGAAAATTCATTTCAATTCACCTCCGCATATTAAAATAAACATTTGCATAAATTAAATAACCCTGTATTTGTATAATGTACCTGTTTTACAAATGAAAGACTCAATTCAATTACCGTTATCATAAACTAAAAATAATATACACAACCATTTCTTCAATTATTTTTTTTCATTTCAATGATTCTTATCTTGTATCATCAGTGTTTCTAAAGCTCAACGCGTGGCCAGGATTAATTCCAACCGTAGTTGTATCAATGCGGATAAGATTGCGCACTTAAAAGATACTTCTCTTGTCCGAGTTTAGCGCAAAACGACTTAACAAATGAATCTTTTCTCTTTTCTTTTTACACTTTATTTAATTCTCAATTTTTTCATTTATTTCTCACGTTAGTCTACTATTCTTGTGTACCCACACGCACATACCTGACTTGTTTATTACACGCTCAAGCCATTAGTGCATATTGCACTGCCCGCGCAAACACAGCCAACACCGGAGAATGTCGTGGGTGTTTTTTTTCTCCCTCTCTTTCTTATTCCACTACTAATACTTTTCATCTCAGTAGCCCGCACTGCGAATAATACACATGTACATTAAATAACATACATGTATATGTAATTGTGTGTGTATTAAATTACGTGTGAGGGTTAAAGTAGAAACGGTTTACGAGCAACGAAGAAACACGGATCAACAATCGGTAGGCGATTCAACCTGAGAAGCTGTAAAATAAACTTTATTGTTCAAACTCTTGTATATTGGCAATTCGAGGAAGTGCGAAATCCTGTATCTTCGATTAATTACGGCAATTTTTTTCCAAGCAATTTCAATTATTTATGTTTTACCAGAAATTTGTGAAAATTCAATAACATTTATTTTGTTTCGAGAAATTTTAATGGCAATTTAAATTCCCAATACCCTTCGGCACGGAAAAAAAATTGAATGAAGGTCGAGTTTGTCTTTTCATAACGAACAATTTCTACTTGAATATTCCTCGATATTTTAAAGTGCCCTTCAGTCGAGGGAAAAAAATTGTGAATTTTTTCCCGACTGAATTATCAATAATTTGCAGCGGTAAGAATTTAAACTCCGTGTTCTTCCGAAGTTATCCACAAGTTCCAGGTAAAAAACATAACAATAAGAATTTTATTGGTGAAAAATAATGAAAATCCGCACAAATTGTGCGCCTTCGTCGTGCTCATTGTCGGCGTATTTACGGCCGAAGGTGCTAGAGCACACATTGAAAGACACACATACACACGCATATTTCATACACACAATTATCCACTGTGTTTTAAACAATACTAAGGAAGTAGGTAAAAATATGTCTGCGACAATGGGCTTCCCCGTAAAATGCAACCTGACTCTCCCGACGCCGGCGTCGGTCTTTACGTGACTCCTGGGCGCAAGAGAAATAACGTTCATCCAAAAAAGAAGGAAGTAAAAAAGAGAAGGAAAAAAAACGAAGTGGAGAAAAGTCATTATGCGGAGTAGGCATATACACGCGAAGCAGATACTTGAATGCGGCGTCACGAACTCGAGTACCTCTCGAAGAAGACATTCAGGGTGACCAAGTCAACGGGGTCCTACCCCTTATCCTCTCTCTCTCTCTCAAGAGCCATCCCAGCATCCTTAAAATTGGAGTTTCAACCCTTTTCTTGTTCTTGAAAAAACTGAAAAAAATTCTCCATTATCCCTTAGCATTTGGCAGAGGCCTCAACGACCCACTTTCGCCTGCCTCCTTTTCCAGACTATTGCAGGTGGACTCACGGATAAAATCGCGATTGGATTTAAGCCAGTGTTCTATTTCTTTTCTCGATGAGAAAAAAGGGAATAAAAATGGGGAAATAAAATTGTTTTCTTTGATCGAACGTTCAGCATTTTTTCTCCTCTCTTTCACCAAGCATTTACCCCATTTTTTACTCTTTTATGTACTTAAATTGATTAATTCTATTTTTATAATATTCAGGTCAAGAGCCTACGAATTCAACTGAATGGGAGAAAAAAATTATTATATTTTTTTCTCAATTCTTTAATTATTTTATTCTTTGTGGCGATAATAAACTTGGAGAGAGTGAGAGAAGGAGAAAATCCATCGGTACTCTCTCCAGTAAATGTGAAGTGGGCACTGGGTGGGAGTATAAACTACACAGGCATGTCGAGGGTATGTTCCCCCGGAGGGATTTATTGCATGGATAACATTTCATACTTGTGAAATGTTTTTTCAAAGCCAATGTCGCTAAAGTACCTCAATACTTTGAGAGTTTGAAAAAGAAAAAAACATTGGTAGTTCAATGGTGGAATGCTGCATTACACATTGAGTTGAAAGAAAAAATAAAAGAAGCTAAATTCTCTCTCTGTACGTACTTGTTTTTGCACGAATGCACTCAACTAAAAACTCCCTTATTTCTGTTCCTTTTTATCGTTCTCTTTCCCTTCTCACGACACGATCGTAATGATAATATTTATTCACGAGTGCGTAAACTAGACGACAGATTTTTTTTTTATTTCTAGAGACACTTGAGGATTCTTTTTCTTCTTGAATAAATAATTGTAATCGTGGATATTTTATAGTAAATTTTTACTCGTAAGACATTGAGAGCTGAGAGGGAGATGGGAACTCATGAATTTTTAATGGAATTCAATTTTTCTGGGGGGTCTTGGTAATTTGCGCAGAGTCACGTGTACATTTTTCATTTGAATTTCACTTTGATATTTTTTTTTTCAAAGTTTTTTCATCATTTTTTTATTCCTCATTTAGTGAATATGTTTTCATGCTAATTGATGGTTAGACTAGGTTCAAAATACTGTTAATAGATGTATTTTGACACTGGTTAGATGTGATAAAATGAGACTATCGCTTCAATCTAGCCTTGGCGTGACACGGAATAAATTAATTCACTTGATTTCTTTTTTTTTCTTAACTCCTCTGTCCCGGCATTAAAATTTCACTGTACAGAATTTCTGTTTCAACAATTTCCCGAGGATGAAAAATAAATTCCAAACAGTCATTCTACATTGAGATAATTAAAATTATTTATGTTAATGAGCTCAAGTAAGTTTTATTAGTCGTTAAAAACAAATTCATAATGCCGCGGTGTTGGAATCGCGGATACTTGCATTCATGATTCACCGACAAGTCCTTGGCGCCGTCTAGATTCACCACCAAAAAAAAAACGAAAAAAAAAGTTTGCTACTCCGATTGAAAGAAAAAAAATTGTGAAAAAAAATTTATTTCCTTAAAATCAATTTAATTTGCATTTCCAACACTAAAACTAACCTTATAACGAACATGTGTGTCCCGTGGTCCCTCGATGGACAGTCATTGGGTCTAAGAGGTTTGGCTCCTTCTTCGTCAGACGAGGCACCGAGTTCACGCACTGTGCCGCGCGTGGTAATAATAAGTATCGCGCGGCTAACCACCGCGTCTCCCTTTCCGCAGAATTAAACTTTTCAATTATCTCTCTCAATAAAGAACGAAACAAAAAAATATAAAATCACCAAAACAATTCACTTTGCCAATAAAACATGAAAAACGTCAGAAAAAAATTTTTTTTCCTATCAACAATTTTTTAAAATTCAACTAAATTTTTAAAAATTTCAAAAAAAAAATCAAATAATCCTTTATAATGAGAATTGTGAAAAACAAATAATTCGAACGTTTCGATAAAGAATTGAGCGACGATACTCCTTGTGAACGGTGGTCGATAAGCGCGGCGCTCTACTGACGTCGCGACGCCTTCGTCGTGTTCGTGGCTCCGCGGGTTACTCGCAGCATTTGCCCCCGTTATACCGCACTACACCCCCGCTTTAGCCGCCCCCCAACGGTGGTAGCTTACACGCCTCCCTCACTCACTCCCGGAACAACCCGGAAACTGACGAAGCCCCCTCAAACTACCCTTATTTCGTATCCCCACTACAACGAAAATTCACGTTCGGTATCTGACTATATAGAATACCGGCGACGACGCCGTCGACGCGCCGCGATTGCCCCCTTCTCCCACTCTCTTCCTCTCATTCCATCTCTCTCTCTTCTTCTTCTCCCAAAGATTCGAGACGCCGTCAACGGGAATTTTTCCCATCGACAAAGGAAAAGGGTGGAAAGCCGAAGATGAATCTCAAATATCCAATCATTCGCGTTTCCTCCAACGGAATTATCATTCATTCCTTTCGATAAACAAGAAAAAAATCCCAATCGAAATGACTGAACGAACTAGAGAAAAAGAGGAGAGGGCCGGAGGAACAAACAAATTGGCAGAGTCCCAAATGACTCACTTGGCACTCGTAAACAATTATCACACCTCCACTGTCTGTCACCCTATGAATTTTTTTTTATTTCACCCTATGAATTATTTCGTAAATTCATCAAATCTAAGTAGAATTTGAAATGAAGAAAAAAAAAGACAGGATGAAATTTATCGAGTTGAATGACTCCTAAAAGCATTCCATTCAGTCAATTCTAACATTCTCGAAGAGTCAATGGATAACGTTTCTCCATTTCTTGAGTCGTTGTTGTCCCCCCTTACCTTCTTCAACTATAGAGTAAATCCTTAACTATTCTACACAAGCATTATGTATCTATGCGATAAACGGGACTTCATTCATTCAGAGTGAAATAGATGATTTTTTTATTTAGTTTTATATGGTCACTTAACTGTGTGTGTGTATGTGTCTGTGTGTGTGTATGCATTCGGCCTGTGTCTTTGTGTATTGGGAATTATGGAGAAATGCCACTTTAGTAGAATATATATACGTATAGACTGAGTATAAAGTGCAACCTCTCTACCCACACGTATCGATTTGGATCAATGCCAAATTCTATTCTTTCAATTGGGAACAAACGTTTAAGGAATAAACCCAAAGGGTTTTCGCCCCATTGGAAAAAAATCACTGGCGCCGGAAAAAATTTTATTCGACTAATTTCTTTTTCACCGAAATTTTCTCTCATTGATAATCAATGAAATAACGGAAAATATTTTGAAATAACGATGCAATAATATTTCATTGAATTTCGATTAACATTTTTCTTCTCAATTGTGCAATCTATTTGCATATTTCACAATAAAATTTCAGCGGTTACTATTTGATCGCGAAATTCCCTAGTATTTAAGAATATTCTTTTCTCAATGATTCCATCAAAATTGCAGGAAGTGGGTGGTCCATTGCCATAAACGATAAAAGTTCTCTTTTATTTCATAAATTTCCGGATTCTTTTCACCCCAGTGAAACTAATTCAAGAAAAATTCTGTTATGACAATCGATACCACCAAAAAAAAAGAAGGAATTTCGTACATTGGAATCCTGGTAACCTTAGCCAATTGACTCCTCTTGAGTTACAATTTCCTTTTGGAATGTTCATTTCAATTTCAAACTCAATTGTGTTTTCCGAAGAGTGACGAAATCGAAAAGAGCTTTTGGATAAAGTAAAGAAAAAAAAGAGGATGGAGAAACAAAAAGCATGCTTTTGCCAGTCAATGAAAGTCTGGCGCCAGAAACAAGTCTGAGGGCTCACTCTTTTTGTTATCCAATATAGAGGAAGACAGAGAGAAAAGGCAAAAAAATAAACGAAGAACAGAGAAGCACCCTTCTTCTCTACACACGCGTAAAATTCCTCCAACCCTCAACCGGCAATCCTATGAATCAGTCTATGAATGAATCAACTTTGTCCTACTTTGGCTCACGCCATCCACAATGCGTGGGTGTAGTCTGACATTTTCACGTATCCAACCCCATTTTTTTTACTTTGTATTTCTCGATATAGTAAAAGTGGCGACATTGTGGGCGTTGCATGACTCCTGAAATCCCAGACGAAGCGACGGTGACGACTTTGATATCAACGAAGAGAGGTACATAGAGGAAAAATGTATGAAAATTGGTGGAAAAGAGAAAAAATTATCCCTTTCGAATGGACCATTTCCGCTTCTTTGTCAATGGTATCGAGAGACTGACCTTCAGAAATTTCACAATAAGGGAATATCGAAAAGTATGACGCAACTCAGAGAAATTATGTGGAAAACCTTAATTTTCTTGGAAATTCATTTTTCTGGAGGACAACTGAAGGACTTCTTCTTGCTTTTCGCAATTTTACGTTTTTCGCGAACATTTTCTGTTGCAATCATTTGCAGCGAATTGGAGTCGATTTCAAAACGATGTTGAGAGCGTTTCGCATCGATTTTACTCATTTCGAATTGATTATCAATGATAATTTGACCGAATATTGTGGAAGCAGTTTATTTTCGTCGAAAATCAAAAGAAAATCGTTGTCATAGGGTTTTTTCTTTTTATATTTTTCCCTATTCCCGATCCCCTGTACATAATTACACGCATATGATCTACAAAATACCACATAATTCACGTAATTGCCTCATCTGTATAACTGTATATACTTCTTATTTTTACGTTGTATTTTATGTTAATAAAAATCGTTTGAATTTAAAATCAAAAATCGTCAAATCGTTTTACAAAATTATATACTCGCGTCTTCACTACAGTTGTGATCAATTTTCTTTCTCTTCATTTTTGCAAAATTTGTAAAGAATTTGTTGAACGTCACTGTGTAGAAAAAATGTGAAGTTATGCAAACGAGAATTCTGTGATTTAGAAAATTCAACATCGCAATAATTTCGAATCATTTCGAAAACAAAAAGAAACGTATTTATAGAAATTCGCATTTCATTTAAACAATATCGAAAATCAGCCAGTCGGAAGACGAATAAAAAGTCCAAAATCCACTGTTAAGCTCTATTATCACAATGAGGGAAAAGATCATAAAAATTCGCGTCAGCAAAGAAACCGGAATATCCAAAAAAATTAATAATAATCGCAAGAAAAATTTGCTCAATTGATTATTTATCTTAGTGGCAATTAGCCTTGCTTGTTCACGCTAAAAATTGGGAAAAAAACTCTAAAAAATCCTCGGTCGGTCTCCTTTACTTGGCAGCGAACGTAAATAGTCAGTGAAACGAGCAAACATACTCGAGAGGGGCGAGTTCTCCCACGGGGGAATCCATTAAATAAAAGAGACACTGAAAAACCGACTGACCTGACTCTTTCTTTGACTTTTCATTCCTTTTTCCTTCATTCCCCTGTCTCTCTCTCCTTTCTCCTTCTCTTAACTTAGTAATGCTAGCACGTGACGAAGAAACGATTACCAATCTTTCAAAAGAATTAACTCCACTTACTTTTCGAAGTCTCTTAAGTTGAACCTTTTTTCATCCTATCAGTTTGTATTTCATGGTTTAAATGCCCATTTCGAAGAGTATCAACAAATCACCTGATATCCTCTGATTGAACTAAATTCACTCAGAACCATTAAAACTGATTTCATCCTAGAAGTTGAATGATATTTTTTTTATGACTTTTAAATACGTTTGAAACGTGTTTTTTCGACTATTTCTCTTTTTTTCGTATCTTTGTATTAATAAATGTCTCCTTGAGTACTAAAATATGTCACGTGTCTTGGATTTTCATGGATTTTTTTTCTTCTCTGAACTATAAATTTGTGCTACGTGTGTGACCGACAAATTAGGAGGTCGTGATGACAGTATTTGCTTTTAGTCTAACCTCGAAGGGTATAATATACCTTTCTCTTTCTATTTTTTACGTTAAATAGAAGAAAAATTACTTTTTAAAGATGATAAAATTATCCGATTTCATCGATTTTTCGAAGTCCATTGAAAAGATCGGAAATTTTGCGCTGAAAAATGTTATGATAATATCATTCCTGATCGAATAGTTTTCGGAATATTTGAAAAAGTTTCAAGTTTCAAATTCCTTAATTATCATAATTACAAAATAATTATGAAATGTAAAATATTTACGTTTTCTTAACATCAGTAATTTCAACAGTCTTGAAGCTCTCAATGCTATTACTTGATTCGTTAAAAAATATCTTTGGCATAAAATCGAAAGGGCCTAAGTGCAATTTTTCTCTTATTGAATAACGAAATGATGGAAATTGCCAAAGAAAAAATTTGTGGAGAGTCCGGAAAAAGTTTCAGAGTCAATGAACGAAATGAGAATATTATTGAATTTAAGCCGAATTCGATGCAAATGAATCATCGAATCCAGACGATTTCGCCACGATTTCCGGTTTTCAGGCTAAATCAAGCCTCTTTTCCCTGGATCTCGGGAAGTTTTGGGAATAAAGGAATCGAACTGCAGCTTTTTTTAGCGGAAATTTCCTTAACTTTTGAATAAAACAACCAAAATCTATCAATCCAAACAACTTCATTATTCCAATCAATCTACTTCATCGATTAATCTGTCAAACTTTGATAATTAAGTAATCATCAAAATCGAGTGTATGCATTCATTTATTTACTACCAAAAATTAAATGCAAACCTTTCCATAAATTATGAATTATATCTGTCATATCATCGAATCCTCTAAAATTAATAATCATTAACTGAATCTTAACGTTCTCTTCCCAACCTCGACACGACGAGTAATTTTCTTTGACGGAATAAAAACAAATAAACAACGAAAAAAAATAAGAAAAATCATTTTAACGTCAATCCGTTCATACCTACCGCATGAAACGACCTCGTCGCTGTAAAATGACCGAGCAAAGTGTGTGACATGTCGACAACTCTCATCGCACGCCTTCAGTCTTGCTAAACTCTCTTTCTCTCTCTCTCTCCCCCTTCATCCTTCTCATTGGCTATGTATTTATGCACGGGTAAAAGCCACAGGAATACCCATGCGAGCAATGTTGTTGGAACGATTATTGCTGGAAGTGAGTTCGAGATGAGCTATGCATCACCTATGCTACGTGAGTATACACACGAGGTAACCACAACATTCCTCCCTTTGACTTTGTATCAACCGATTTTTTTTCTCAAACTTTTTGTTAATTTTCTTATTCATTTTTCCGCAAATTCATTTACTCTGTATCATCTGAGTTTAATTTATTATCTAGCAATTAACTTTTTTGTCTCTTTTGTTTTTTCTTTTTGAAACTCGGTGAAAATTAATTTACGAGTGCATACATATTTTCTCATTTCAATCAGTGCCATTGATTTTAACACGATAAAATTGTTATTTTGTGTCACTGTGCGTCACGCATTGCTACGTGATTTCTTAGCCAAGTAATCATTCGCTGCGTAAGAAACACGAGAACAAAATTGTAGCTAATGGCTCAGTCGCGTGGGCTCAGTTTGTATGCAAGATTCATTAGGGCTGGTTTACAATTAAGGGGTTAGGCCACTGTACACTGTTAGGAAATAATTGAAATTTCATGGACAATCTGATGGCAATTTTCATGAGCGTTTCATTTGTTTCGATGGGAAGATGGTTATGAAGATTCAAGTTTTGAGTAAAATTCGAGGGAATTCATGAGTCTCAAGTAGAAGTAAAAGCTTAAATTTCATCACTCACTTGAATTTTCAAATGAACATCGATATTGAGAACCAAAATGAATGAAATTTTGTTATTTTCCTTGAATTTTTCTTGATTAACAGAATTTTCATGGAATAATCGAACTGAAATTCACAATTTTCATTGATATTCAATGAATCTGAATATTAAGAACTAAAATGAACCAACATTTCTTTTTTTTTCCCTGAATTTTCTGTGATGTAGCAGAATTTCACGAAATAGTTTAACTGAAATTTTCAAGCTTCATTGATTTTTTGGTGGAATTATTTGAAGATCAATAGAAAACTTGACTTTTCAATAACGACATTTGCTGAATTTTCAGTCGGAATTTCTGGTATTTGACGCGGAAAATTTAGACAAAATTTTTTAACATTGTAGCGGGGAGAAAATGAGTATATTTTGAGAATCTTTTTCTAGCGGGACAATGGAATAAATCAAAATTTTGAAATAGACTTTTCATTGCACAGATCATAAACTGTATAAACTATTTTTCCACAGGAATGAAAAACAAAATGGTGGCTGACGGCGTTTTTCTCGAAACCACATTTTTCAAGTTGGCCGAACAAATTTTCACCGATTGACTTGAAATTTTAACTGTATATTCACAATTACATTCTGCATAGAAGTATGTAGGATGTTCTCGATATCGTCGCCGTAGAATCAAAGGGGCGTAAGTGCCGTTTTTCGAACACTTACATCAATTTATTTTTGTGAAAGAACAATAAGTTACGTATTTTCGTTAATCAAAGAGAAAAAATGGCACTTACGCCCCTTTGATTCTACGGCGACGATATATTACATAGTTTTTTTTTATAAACAATTTTCAGACGATGTTTCTCCAAAAATTTTGAACACTTATTTCACAAAAATTCCGTTTTTGCAAAAATCGATATATCAAAAAAATCTTCCTAGTTTTGAGAAAAACGCTGTGCAGCCGCCATTTTGTTGAATATACTGTGAGATAAATAGTTTGTGCAGTTTATGATATTTATAATAAGGGACCTTTTTCAGAATTTCGAGTTATATAAATATCGGCCATCCTATTAGCTACTAATAAATGAGCAATTCATGATCAGTTAATTTATTTAAAATAGTATCGAGCCCAATAGTTTTTAAGTTGCTCAAAAACAATCGAAACTCTTTCACCTTCTTTCAATTATCTTTGAAATTATTGGAGCAAAATTAATGACATAACAGTAATTTTGAGCAAATTTTCCCAACTTTCCAATAGAATTACTCAACTTCAGAAAGTCCATCAGTTCCATTACGACTCGAGGGTGAATTTTTCTCGATGTAGATAAGAATCATTTCTCCAAAGCGTGAGTAAATATTTCATAACTAATTCTCACTGAGCAAGTTTGTAAATTAGTAATTCAATACACTTGATAAATTTTTAATTCAATACTCCAGTGTTCATAGCTTTCACAAAAATTATATTTATCGCCTCATGGAAATTCAGTTGTAAAAAAAAAATTATAAGAAAAAAAAATCATTCTTTCTCGATTGAATATTCTTTCTCATAATTGAAAACATCTTTTACAAATGGTTAATTTTCAAATTGAAAATAACTTTTGAACAACTCATCCAATGTACAAGTACAGTGTGAAGAAGACTCAATCCTATAAAAATTGTACCGCAACGTATTTCTCTTCACCAGCAATATTATCCTCAGCATTATTTAAGAGCCAACAATCAACTTGCCGCAAAGTTCTTGTACCGCAATACCATTGTTTCCCCTTCAATTTTCCAATTTAAAAATGACATAATTGAAACATAACCTACAAATGTCATTACCATTTCTTCTCCATCTCTCTCTCTTTTTTCCTTACTTGAAACACTGAAGAAAAATTAAAGAAAGTGGGGAAACTTTTTTTCCATATTAATCAAGATTTTCAATGTCGCGTGGCACTCGTCGCATGTTCACGTGCATAAGAGCATTGTGGTTTCTGCATTTATTTGAATAAAAAATACGTAGGTGAGAGAGCGTTGACAGTTGAGAGCGAGAGAGACTGACAGCCGATGACAGAAAACACTGTGTACGCCATGAATAAAAGACCACACACAACACCCATCAATCTTCCTCAAAACTTTAAACAATTAAATAAAACTAAATTAATTGTTTTTCAAAAATTCGTATGGTAATGAATTATTTGAGTGCACATCAACACAGCTGACCCATTTCGCCTGTCAAGAATTTTGCAGTCACGGGGCCAAAGTAGAAGAGGCGAATGGAAAAAAATGAATAAAAAAAACGCGAGAGAGACAGAGAATGAAGAAACAGATTGGAGAAAATATAGCACGAGTAAATGAGACAGTTTATTGCCGAGTGCGGTCAGTGTCTAGCGCAAAGACAAATGAATGTATGTAAACGTTAAAGAAAAGGCCAACAAGACAGGAGAAAAGATTGGATACATTTTTTTCTCTCTTTTTCAACTTTATTATAATTTTTACATTGTTTTTCTTACATTCGTTGCCTTTTATCTTTTGTTCTCTCTTGTTACGTCCATTCGGCGCCGACGCGGCACAGTCACGGCTAATCGTCGAGCTCGTTTCGCGGGTTCGCTTGAAACTTTAAATGAATAGCCGCGGTTATTTAGTCGGATGTCAGGAGGGAGTTTCTCTCTCTTACTCCTCTTATTTTTCACGAGGGGGGCTTTTTAAAAGGGGTAAAAGGCGGATAGGGCTGTCATAAATTTAAACAACAATTAACATTCGAATTTAGATTCCTTTCCCACAGACGTTGGCCATACGAATAATTCATTTTTTTTTCTCTCCCCCTTTTTCATATACATTTGGCATTTTTTTCCACTTAAATTCTCAAAAGTCAATTGTGAATTTCACACAGACAAAATGTATTTTTCATCGATCACAGACTATTGTTGCAGTGTCTTTTTCACATCCGTGGGAATAAAAAATAAGTGAAAATCAAATTGAAACGTAACTCCACCCACGCGTCACTTAATTAATGCAAAATTACTTGCGCAGCATTTGCAGTCGTAAATTTTGAAAAAGGCCCATTTAAAACTCACGTGTCAGCTAATTAACATGTCGCCGGTGTGTGCGCGCTGAACGATCGTTAAATATTTCATTCAAAAAAAGTCGAAAGAATAAATGAAAAACAAAAAGAAACTATATTGAAGGATCTATCTCTCGAGGGCAAGGATCTCTCGGTAGATCAGAAGCGGCTACCACACGGCGCCAACGAATTGATTTCAATTAATGCGCGCCTTCCCCTCCCCTCCATTCTCCCCTCTTCCTCTCTCTCTTTCTTTCCACTCTGGGACGAGGAGCATTTTGGCAGATCGCTGATACCGGGGCACGAGCTCGTTCCCAGTCCCTTGGCCACTTGATTCCTTTTTTTTCTGTCTCTTTTCTTCATCTTCTTCTTCCTCCTCTTTGTATTCATTCTTTGGTTTCTTTTTTCGTGCTTTGAATGCACCTCATTCCACGCGCAGCACGCATCGTTCTCGCGCCCATGTATCATCTCTTGCCTCTTGTAACAAACACAGTCGTTTATAAATTTGCAGGAAAAAAATTTACTCGAGTATCAAAACTTTAGTCCAAAATATTTACAATCAAAATAAATATCGATGATATGTCAGAATCTTCTTTGACTGTAGACTGGTCACCTCATTTTGCAGCGTTTTCGACATCATTTTATTACAGACTTATTGATTGAAATAAAATTAAACAAAAAATTGACAAGTTTTCTCTCAAGTTTTGTCAACACTCGAATTTTTCTCGAAATTTTCACGTGGAAGTACCATATTCCAGGAATATTCTGTAAAAATTGCAAGTTGATCCGAGAAAAATTGAGGGAGATACAGCACAAGAAGTGGACAAAACAAGGATTATTCGAGCTAAAATCAAAACTAGGCTTTAAAGCAAAGAAGGTCAGCTAGCGACGAAATTGGTTATTTTTGACATTTTCTCATTTGTATTGTCATAGTACAACATTGTCTGCCAGAATGTGTAATGTAAATTTGTCGAAGAAACTTCTCGTTAATTTTCACATGTGTAATCAGTTAATTATTTCTGTAAATAATGACACATACCAGTAATGGGCCATGTAAAAAGACAAAAAATTATTTTAACTATCAAATTTAATACTTATTATGGAAAAACCACGGAAATTCCAATAGATAGCCAAACAGGCAAAATAGAAAGTTGGTCATCAGTTGCAAAAAAGCCGGCCGGTATTCCCCCATCCAGTTGATCGGAAATACCCCATCTCACATTTTTACGATTTTTTAATCGTTAAAAATTATCACATTTAAATGAACAAAAAAACATTTTTTTTCAGTAAACGTATGGTATTTATGCGATGAAGATTAATGCAATATTCTACCTTGAAAAAAAAATAAAATCTTATTTCCTATGGTCAATCCCTGAGATTGTGGAGTATGGCAAATTTGATAATTTTTTTGAGATCAATTTCCCATGAATTTAATTGAATGAAATTTTCTATACTATCTCGTTATGAGAGTTTCAATTAAATTAAAAAAAATCAAGATAAAGATATTTCTAAATTCAATTGAGAATGAAAAAAGCGGGAATTTTTGTGTGATGCAATTTTCGTTTTGTGATTCACCTTCGAATCAAACAACGACGCACCATAAGGAAATCGCGAATGGAAAATGAATCGAATATCGCGAAAGTAACAAAAATAGTTTAATAATCAATGAATTATTCAGGAAATAAATGAACGAAAAAATTTAGCAGTAAATTCAAAAGGTTTGTTACAGATATTAATATTCACATTTCGTTGATATCTCATATTTAATTAATTTCCATAATAAAATTTGTTAATTTAATCACTTACATAATTCTTTAAAAAAATTAATGTCATAAAAATGTTGACTTGATTATTTCCCAGTGAAACTAAAAACGCTACGAGAAATTTGAAACTTTTTTCAGAATGTTTTTTTAAAAAAAACATTAACATCACCGAAGAATGCAATAATATTATTGTACAAAAGTTATATCCATAAATAAACTGAATATTTATTAGTATAAATTTAACACTTCATAGTTGCTTTACGTCATTTGGTATATAGCTCCGTGCGTCATTCGAGTCAATTGATTGTCATTGAATAAAAAATTCACAACAATTAGCAATTAGTAATTTCAATATTTTTCACGTTAATTCATCCGTGCAATATCTATTGATAAATCATAAGTTTATTTTTAGATGATTTCCCACAAAATTCACAAATGCCAGAAAATGAGAATAGAATGAAAGAAAGAGATAAACAAGCGTTAAGAATATTTCTTTATTTTTTTCCCCAACTTTAATCCGTAGTTTTCACTGTTATTTTGTGGGCGAAAAATTTGATTCAAAAACCATCATATACATCAACAAAACTGTGTGGTTCGAAGGGTTCGTCGAACCGTGAAAAATAATGGAATAAATAAAAAGTGCGCGCGCGAAACAAGCGCGAATATAGCCCGCGGGGGCAAAACTCCTTTTCGGTTAGTGTGTGTGTGCTGTTAGACGAATGTGGCGCCAGAGTAACGCTGACGCAACAGCGTATATAAGGGAGTAAGGAAGAATAGAGAGAAAGAGATGGAGGTGAGGAGAATTCGTTGTCCTCAAGAGGGACACCATTGGGTTATCATCGGGGATTTACAGAAACAACAGCATCTTACTACGAGTCTAAATCGTTTTGTTCATCTCCATTCTGTATAATTCAATGAAAGGACCCTCGGACATTCCCATAGAAACATGATAAACCGAAGAATCATACACAAAGATACAAATAAAGGAGGAGGAGGACGAAAAAATAAAGAATGATAAAACACTGAAACATCTGAATTGCAAAACAATTCGTGGGATTTTTTCGTGGGCATCAATTTTCCAACCGATTCAACTTTATATCGTCCTGCTTACTGCTCCTCACCCATTTACGATTCAATGACTTGAGAATTATGTATATTTTTATATTTTTTCTTCTTTGGGGAATTGTAAAATTATTGGACATTCACCATCGAAAAGGGCGGGAACAATATTATTTTGACAAAACTTGTTTTAAAAAATAGATATGGGGAACATTTTGTATTTTTTATTGGGCAAGGGGAAATAAACATCGAAAAATGAGTATTGCTATGTTCCTAGAGGATGTAATGCTTGAATCCATTAATTGTTCACTCGAAAACTTCAATTCTTTACGTTTCAACCGGTTAAATGACGAAAATAAATAATTTGAGAATTTTTATGCATATTATATTGCGAATATCTCCGAAATTAATAAGGTCACTCAAAAATAACGATAGACCTTTTTCGTAGAGAATTATTTCGTAATGAACTTCAAAAAAGGTTCCTCAATAAATTCTCAACAAAAATTGAAACAAATATTCAACTTTTTTATTACGTAAGTCGGGCGGAAGTTGTTTGATGTCCAAACATTATCCTTTGATTTTTTAGAAAAAAAGGTACAAGCAGTGTTTCAACGATGAAAAGTGTCCATTTTTTTATGAAAAGATTCTTGTGACAAAAAAATATTTACATTTAAGAAAAAAGTAAAAATAACGAACTTTTCTCTCAATCAAAAAATTTTCAAGAAATCTTTAAAAATTATATATTCTGGTTATAGTCTTTTCATAAATAATAAATGATGTATACAAATTTTTTCCTTCGCTTCTATATATTGTTTATAGTGGTTTAAAATTCCTATTATATTTTTTATATAAACAGGATATATCCGGATATAACTGGTGTATATGGTG
>JABSMS010000910.1:0-17769 GCA_018902275.1 Aleiodes sp. PSUC_FEM 10030003
AGTTTCTTAACGCTATCGATAATTCATCAAATGATTTACTGAACATTTGATAAATATATTGCATATCAGTGATGTCCATAGTAGAAATTGCATCACAACTAGATGTTGCGTTGATTTGCAAGACTTCCTTCTTCTCAATCCTCAGCGCCTCTCTCAGAAACAGTGGGAATTATGTAACCCAACTGTGATTGGTTAATAGCTCATCGATTTTTCGTAAGTATCACGACGTCCAGTATACTCCATTAGGACCAATGAGCGTGGAGAAATAAAATATAAATAATCAATCGGCATTAGAAAATAATATTAATTCAAGTTGACTCTCGCTATCAATGGTAGCAGCCTGGAAAAGTGCCACTTACGCCCTTCCATTCTATGATGATATATCTTTGATTACACTACAATATAGGAACGAAGGGAAAATCACAAATTCCTGCGCGTCTCTGTGCTTAATGACTCCAGTCTCCGCGAGTTGACGATATATAAGAAAAAATATATTCACCACTTAATCGTATTCATCATTCATTATTTTTTTTTATTGAACTTCATTTTTTCACACAAATTTCAACAGTATGCTCTCGAAAGACTATAATTTTGAAATATATAAAAAATCGATCTTTTCAAAATTCTAGAACACCGTTCCCCCTTAATGGCGTTATACGAAAGGCATGATACGAAGACATGAAGAGCAATAAATTGAGTTGCTAAAGTGTTCCATAGATTAAAGTGCAATAAATATTTTCCATAACAACACATTATTGAGACTGCACACTATGACAAATCGTGTCTCATTTTGAGACACTAACCTCTCATTTTAAGACGCTAATGTCTCATGTGGAGACGCTAACGTCTCATTTCGAGACGCTGAAGTCTCATTCTGAGACGCTAAACATCTTAAAATGAGACGTTAGGGTCTCAAAATGAGACATCAGTTTTTGTAGTGCATAAATCATATGAATTACTGAATTGTATCTTTCATGATTGTCTTCAAAGTACTTTCGAAAACTTCGGAAAAACCGAAAAATTACTATTTCTGAAGAAATATGATTAATTTGGACTTCGGATTTTTCCCAACATTTGTACAGAAAAATTGAAAGATGTGATGGAATTATATATAACTAGGAATAAAGGACTTTTATTAATTTTTATATATAATTTTCATATTTTGCTGGGATGCAATCGATGGTTCTCCACATAAATAGAAATCCGTCTCGACTGAAGCACGTGAATTTATACGTAGGTCGTCCTGAACCCCTCCCGTGTCATCTAATCTAGTTGTACTATTTTCATTTTCAATGAAGAATTAATTCCTATCGCCACCACTTAATTTAGTGGTGAGTTATCCTTAGTATTGTCGTGGCAAGTATGAAAACTCCTATAATAAAATCGTTCTGGAAATTATTTCATAAAAGATTGGAAGGATTCTCATGAGCAATTCGTGATTATTTCCGAAGACTTTTTCATAAACTTTTTGCTTGTAAGAAATGTGTGTATAAGAAAAATTCTTTTGAAGAAGTTCCATTATTTTCATAAGTTTTTTCTTCGAATAATAGTCCATTGATGAGTTCTGGTTACGCAAAGGGTTCAGAGGACATGAATAAGAATTACCTACATATTTTTTTTACAGATCTCTACTTTATGGATGATATCTATAGAACGAATTTTAATTTAACAAGTTTTTATTAACATAAATAAAAATATTTACAAAGCAACAATGTATATAATATTAAGCAATGAAGAAATGTAACGTTCAAGGGGAAGTAGTCCCAGCCCGTAGGCTTTTACATACGTAATGTAGAGGTTCATCATATATTGAATTTAGGGGTTTTGATTTGAGGAGAACGAAGTGAAGAGATAGGGAAAAGCAGTTGAAAAACCCTATGACATGAGTGTTTAGTGATTACTTAAGGCGGTTGGTGGACCACCTGGATAAGGTGGAGGGGTTAATTTTGTTGATGAGGGAGTTGGAGTGGTTGTGTAGTTTGTTGGAGAAATTTTTTGTAAGGTTGAGTATGTGCGTGTTAATGAGGTCTATATTGGAGGAATCGTGTAATACTTTGAATGGGGTGGACCAGGGGAGGTGGTTGATGGCTCGGAGGGATTCGTTCTGAGTAATTTGGAGTTTTAGAAGAAGGGAGGAGGCTGCGTTATGCCAAACTGGAGCAGCATATGTTATGGGCCTTGAGGATGGGGATGACGATGGCTTCTTTCCAACTGGTTGGGAAATACTGGAGGATTGAGCGAGCATTGATTATTTTTGTGAGGAGTACAATGGCTTTTTGCGGGAGACGTTTAATGGCTGTGGATGGGATTTTGTCTGGTCCCGGTGCAGAACGGGATTTGAGTTTGGAGATGATGGAGTTTATTTCCTGAGGAGATGTGAGAGCGTGTGGAGGGAGAGGAGAATCGTGTGGGATGTTTTTGAGAAAGGAGTCGAGTTGCTTGAGGTGACCTTGAGGTCATGTTCAGGTTCACCACTTTCGAGAGCTTTTGCATGTATGGATGCGTAGTGATCGCATAGTGCATTGGCTTTGTCTATGTCAGTGGTGAACGTGGCATTGTTGGATGATAGAGGAATTTCGAACGAGGAATTGTTGTTGAAATTTTTTGCAATTTTCCAGATGGAGTTGGGGTTTAGTTCGGATTTATGGAGGTTTTTTTTCCCAGTTTGACTGAGTGAATAAGCTGATTTTTTTGCCGAGTTTATCTCTTTTTTATAAAGCGGCCAGTTGGTTTTGGAAAAATTGTAGATTATTGGAGAGACTTTTGGAATGGGTTGACATAGTATGGAGAATTGAAGGGGAAAGTGATCGGAGGGGGACTCGTCGAAACGTTTAAATTTGCTGATAGTGGAGGAGGAATTTGTTAGGAGGAGATCTAGAGTGCTGGGAGTAGCACCAGTGCGGGGATAATGTGAAGGTCTAGTGGGAGCATAGAGATGGTGGCGGGAATCTGCGATGAAGTCCGCCAGGAGGCTTCCTGACTTGTTTGGCTTTGCCGCGGTTCAGGTGAGATCTTTGGAATTCAGATCTTCGGCAATGATTGTGGGGAGAGATTTAGAATGTAAGGAAGGAATGAGGGGGTTATCTAACTCCGTGTTTGGGGAGTTGTCAATGGAGTATATGTACATATTTTTGCTGCGAGTTTTGAGGGTAACTCCGACTATTTCAGTGGGGAAGTTTGGGAGAGGGAGAGGGTCATAATAAAGGGAGCAGTGGACAGCTACCACTACACCTTTGCCTGTGCTGCCAGTGTAGTCTTCCCTAACAATTTTAAAATTTGGTAGATTAAATTTCTTTTTCGGTGTTAGCCTTGTTTCAGAGATTAGGATTATTTTTATATTATTTTTACTAACAATATTCATGAGTTCATGCTTGTGGAGAGATAAGCTCACTATATTGATTGCGATGAGGTTAATACAGTTAGTTTTTAAATCCATGTTCAGAGGTGACATCAATCTCAATTAAGTGGGCGTAATGGGCAATGTTTTTGAGATTACCCAATGGGCTTGTAGCCTTTTTCAATTCATTGATCATTAACCTCAGTTCATCAAGAATTGTGAATATGCTCAATTTTTCAAGGTCGTTTGAGATTGATCTTGCCTCTGAGATCATCTCCTGGAGATCATTTATTTATGTGTGGAAGATATTATTGTTACGAGTAGGTTTTCGCTTATAAATACTAGAATTTTTTGCATTGACTGTAGAGAAACCAGCAGTGTTTGGATGACGAGAAGCCGGGGAGTCGTTGTTGTGAGTGTCGTGTGTTGAAAGCGTAGCTATTTGTGCGTACGAAGGTAGTGTTGGTGTTGTCAGTTTCCTTTGATTTCTATAGGCAGACGGCGTGGCTTCTGATCGCGTCAGTGGAGAGAAGAAAGTTGCATCATCAAGCACAATAGGGCTTGTGTGAGTGCTAATCGGTTTATTGGTATTGAAGATGGATGTTGTTGTTCGTGGAAAAACTGGATGACGCTGAGTTTGCTGCTCTGTCCGTCGCTGTGGTTGAGGTGGTGGGTGGGGGTTGCCTCTGTGTGATATTATCCATGTATTGAGTACGTTTAGGGCAGAGCCGATAGCTCGCTCCATGTTTACCCCCACAATTAGCACACAAGACGTCACCTGACCTTGGGCAGTCCTTGATGTTGTGATTTGCCGCGCAACGGACACATTTCTCCTGCTGTTTGCAGTGAAAACTCGCGTGGCCAAACAGCTGACAGCGATAGCACTGTGGTGGTTGTCCGTTCGAGCGATACAGTTCTACGCGGAAAGTGTGGTAGAGAATTGTGTTTATTTCACGTTTTTGGTTCAAAGTGGTGGTTGAAGACGTGAGGATGGCAAATACAGGTAGACGTCTCTTGGTGTTGGTGAGAGCGTCTGTTTTCGAAAATTGATGAACGTTGGTGACCTTGACATTGCTTTGAAGTAATTCAAAAAGAGGCTGGAAGGCCGTGGATGACGAATTACTTAATTCTTTCGTTTTTGTACCCGTATGTATGAAAATTAATTTTGACAGATTCGAGTTTCTTGCAGATATTAACATGATCCGAGCGAGAGGAGGGATGAATCAGAAGATCGTTACCTCTGTCGGTGATCTTGAAAGAATTTGCTGTAGCTCGTTTCAGAAGTAGAATAAATTTTTTTCTGTCTAGCTCGGGATTATCCAGCTTGATGTGAGGAATTTTTTCTCTAATGACGGTGATGAAATCATCTTGGTTTAAGAGTATCAGAAGGAGATGGTGTGTGGCTTGGCACATCAGGAAGTTTATTGCAGTAGCCTCATGGTGGTGGTTTTTTCTTCACTTTCGAAGTTTCCTTGGATTCAAGTGAAGTGTTAGCGCGATCACGCTTCCGCATGTCAGGGGAAACGGACCGGAAGGTCACAAGAGAGCATTACGATGGTGAAAAGCACTTTTAAACACTTTACTTGTTATTCGATTATACGGTTTAAACAGCAAGAATACTGGTAACAAGAGAGCGAGCGTGCGAATGCGTCCAAACGGCTTGACAGTCCGCGACCGAATCGGTAGTAAAAAAGTTAAAACGATTCAATGTTTCACCCGAAACTGTTTTATTAATGCTTGGCTTATAGGTGAAATTATTATAGAAATCCTGGGAAAACATCTCTCAGGTCACTCAGATCACCAGTACTGGGGCACTTCTCTTCGCCCGGCACTATTTCTCGGGCGAGGCCCGAAAGAACCCCCACTCTTGAGTGACTACGGCCCTGGCCTCCTACCCCGCCCGGCTGGCCAAAATGGCCACTTGCTATGAGGCTTCACTTCGAACTTTTGATGACCGGTTAAAAATACCAAGAGTACGAAAATGCGAAAAATTTTGGCGAAGAATAATTCCTTGAATTATTCTCCGGTTTTCCCTCACAATATTTCTCCCACAATATACCCGATGATCCCGATGAAATCCGGTTTTGTGCACGAGCACGTGGCACGTGTCTCGGGCTGGCCGGCTTACTCACGCAATTGTCATTGTTAATAATTGCGTAATGCGACACTACATCACGGGAAACTGCTCACTAACTTTCCCCAATTGATCCCCGATATCTATTCCCTTAATTTCCAAAACGATAATGACAATATTTAATGAAATATCCTACACGACCGCGCGCACGTGATGGGATGCACTGCACCGAGAAATTAAATTGTAGTCACAATAATCGTCCAAAAATCACGCAAACTCGTCGAAATCACTATGAACTACTTATCCCAAGGTTGCTCGATTTGTTCTTGAGTTTTCCCCTCAATCGCAGAATGTGCCAGATAACTTAAATTAATGACTGTGATATAATTAAACTCAAGAATAAATGGGCTGACACGCCACGTTTTGGGTTAGACACGAGAGAGGGTGTTTTGGCGGCCTTTCACTCTCGCGTCGCTCTGGCTGTTCGTTCCCTACTCGTAAGGCACTGCCATCGTAACGAATACCGTAACGCGGTAATTCAAATTGAGGAGGAGGAGGAAAAGACGTCACGTCGAAATACCGACTGACGACTAACTTCGTCGCAATATAAACAGGGATCCTCAATTGTTGCTTGACCCCCTGTCTCAAGATGCCCACAATGCTTTGCCAACTGACTAGTTGTAAGTTTCCTGAGAGATGGCCGTGTATCATAACACCTTTCCCTTAGTAAAAGAGAATTGCAGCAGTCCGTTCCTATTGTTGGGTGCTCAACTGGTAGAAAACTCGATCCTTCGACCGTCCTCATTCCTGGCAAATTTCTAGTAGTCCTGATGCAGATGATAATTTTATAGCAAAATAGTTTTGTTCCATGAGAACAAGGTTTTTTTTCTCATTATTTGGGTCGCAGATTCAGAATCTGTTCATTATTTTTCTGAATTTTTCTCGGTAATCAATCGTTATTCCCAATTTTATTGTTAATCTATTGTTCAAATCGATTATATACTACCTCAATGTAACCAAACTCGATCTGCTGCCACTTATTCCATACAACAGAAAACAATTTCAGAAGGACTAGAGAATCACTAGAAAATATCCAAACGTAAGTGATCAACGACAAAGTTATTATCCAGCACTTTTGATCAAACACAACATGGTTGGAATGATAACGATAATAATTACACGTCAAATTTAAGGATTTTTCTCTTCTTTGCTCTGAACCCTAAATAACAGAACTAGACAAAGAAAATGAATATTTCATAAACCACAAAAATCGTCACGAGACGATATAATTTTAGAACCATAATTTATGTTAGAAAATTGGCAAACAATATTTCGTTCAATAATGATTTCAAAAATATTGGTAATTTCTAACAATAGAATCTTCACCAAATCCCACAAATCTTTTATTGAATTATAATGCAAACTCATTCAATAATGAGATTATAGTAATACAACTGTGTAACAAGGGTCCCAAAACTCAAATAATTTAATTAAACCTTTTGTCGATCCATAGCAATTATCTTGCTTCATCACTGAAGCGTTTAGACGCTATCCAAAATATTAACATCAATAAAATTAACCACGACATGAACGCCGTACAAAAATTGATGAAAATTATTACGCTCACCGGTATTCAAATAACTTGCAGTCCAATAATCCTTCAGATAGCGATAACCGACAAAACCAAAGTCTCGAAATTATAATTGAGTTAATCAAAATTCAGAATCATATATCAAACGTAAAACATGTGTTCTCTAAATACAACCAAACGAGGGTGAACTCACGGCATACAACGGAAGCCAGCCCAGGTATCGCTTCCGAGGTAAAGGATTTTCGTTGATTGACATAACGAGACTAATCAACCGTAACCAATGACAAATCTTGATCAAAACATGCGAAATAATGGTTTTAATAAATAATTAAATTTTAAGCGTTAACGATCATCATCGATGATTCAACGCTAACGATAATTCATCAAATGATTTCTTGAGCATTGGAGAATTTAATGGCATGTCATTGATGTTCATAGCATCTTCAATAAAAATCAGATGTTTGCGTTGACTCTCCAATTCCGTTCTTCTCAATCCTCCGCACCTCTCTCAACAGCCGCGAAAACTATGAATCCCAGCTACGAATGGTGAATTTCTCTCCTCAGTGAAGCCATAAGTCACATGTTGTCCGATGTACTCCTTATGGATCAATGAGCGTAGAGAAATGAAATACAAATAACCAATCGGCATTAATAAAATGTATCAATTGAAATGACATGGACTTTCTTTATGGATGGTTGACCTTCGCTTGGTGATGCCCTCAGTACTAACTATTGAAATTAAGTACTCGCGAACCGGACGATAACATTGAAACTGAAATACCACGTTACAATCCATAATGTGCAGCCATCCAATATAAATGGCACCACACGAGAAGTAAAAAGATCAGGAACGTGAGATTTACTATGCTACGGGAATACTCTTCCTTCTTCTTTCTATGAGAATTTTATGCTGGGATGGAGAACAAATCGAGGGCTATATCAGGCTTATGCTCCCACTTCTCAAAAAAGAGCGATTGATGAGAATGTAGATTAAAATGGACACTCCCTTACGATTTCAGAAGGACAATTATCTTACATAAAATTCATAGCATATGGGGGTACTAGAGATTACGGAAGAGAAAAACGTGATTTGGATTCACTCCTGAGCAAGGAGCTATGTACATTCGCGATTCAAATAATCCGTAAACCAATACACTCTCCTCATTCCTCCTCAAGGATTCATTTCTTGTTCTATATTTCAACAATATTGCACGTATTTTTCCAAATTTTCGTAATCATCTCCCGAGGACCAGTCCCTCTGATTCTGTTTCCCCTGCACCATTCATTCTGACACTAGTTTAGAAGTATTGTAATAGACTTCGAGTCAATATTGTTCATAGTAAACTGTGAACCTGAAGTATATCTTCCTTCACCAAAACAATATCTGAGAATTTCATCGAAGATTTTTTTCATCAGTGGATGGAGCAGTTCGGCCTGAGATATCACTAAATGTCTTCATAAGAGACCATGCATTATTGCGAGGAACGAAGAGTATGTGTCATGAAGGTGGCTGCGGTGCTTGTATAGTAGCTGCTGAAATTCACGGAGAAACTTTGGCCGTAAATTCTTGCTTGATACCAGTTCTGATTTGCAATGGGTGAGATTCATTGGAATATCACGAATTATTATACTCCGATAATTTTACTGTTTCCAAAAATCTATCTAAAAGAAAGCCTAATTCACAATGCAGTTGAGAGGGTTTCTAACTTTTCCTCCTGAATGCGTACTCGCAAAATCTTTCGATTGAAATTGAGAAATATTTTTTTTTTCATCAATTAAGAAATCATTTTGTTTAATTATTTACAGAATGAGTTTACATTTTTATTTCATTTCTATGTTAATTTTGATTAGTTGGAAGGTTCTAACAATCGAAGGGATTGGCAACAAAAAAATCGGATATCACAGAATCCAGGCCGCGCTTGCAGAAATGAATGGTTCCCAGTGTGGATATTGTTCTGGCGGAATGGTCATGAATATGTACAGGTTAGTTTGAATAGTTAACAGAAGGAGTGCAAGAGTTTCCTTATATTCAATGAAATGAAATGAGTTACTAATGACTGTGAATGAATGAATTCGAATACAATTCCAGTTTAATGCAGAATAAGGAGATAACAATGAAAGAGATTGAAAATTCCTTCGGGAGTAATATTTGCCGATGCACTGGATATCGCCCGATACTGGATGCATTCAAGGCTCTAGCTACCGATGCTGAGCCTACTATGGCACGAAGAATCCAAGATATAGAGGTAAAGTTCGTATACTTCGTCGAGAACAGGACTTATATTAATTACTCGCTATGGAATCTACAAATCCCCCAGTTGATAATATTCACGTAAAGTTTTTACGTGAATGTTTACGTAAAAGTTTGGAACCTTTTTTTACGTAAAAGTTTTCCATTGATGTAAATTTTTTTCACAAAACTTTTACGTCAACTTTTCTGTGAAACTTTTACATAAAATTTATGTACCTCTCTCTTTGAAGATTTGCAACATTTTCTTGCTTAATTTTTTTTCGTAGAAGTTTTACGTAAAACTGTTACGTAAAAAAAGATTTCGAACCTTGACGTAAACATTCACCCAGAAATTTTACGTGAAGATTTTACGTAGATATTTTCAACAGAGTCATTTTCGAAATCCCATTGAGTTTCGAGAAAAAGAAAACTGATACTAAACTATTCAACTTCCAATGATGATAATTCTCATTTAAGGAACTATACAAGCTGAAGACATGTCCCAAATCTGCAAAGCCTTGTAAGCGTCAATGCAGTCAATTAGAGGAATTGACCGCAGTTGAAGCAGTACATATTGAGTTTGGTGATGTCAAGTTTCATAAAGTCCTTGATATCGATGCTTTATTCAATATTTTCATGAACAATCAAGATGCAACTTATGTACTCAACGGGGGCAATACAGCACATGGTAAGAAGTTTTGTGAATAAATAATCGTGACACTTCAGGTACTAAGTGGCCATGGTACTTACCATGGAAGTGAGATTTTCAAACCAATTCTTCTCACTGAAGAATATTTTTTGTGCAAAAATCGCATTCTTACATTCTGTGGACTAGTGTTACGTAGTGTGTATGAATTCGATCATTTTAAAATTATCAATCTACGGGGAAACAAATTGGTTCAAAAATTTCACCTGGATGGTAAGTACTATGACCACTTGAACAGTGATAGTGGCGGTATGTTGATTGCTCTTAGCAGTCCCTTCCGAGGGTTAAACGCCAAAGGGTGTGGTTACTACTTGGATGGATGACCGCTTGAGACGATTGACGCGTGGGACTATTGCACGATTGCCTCATCTACAAGGAGCCCCACCGTGCGGGGTTTTCCGCCGGTAATACTCCAGAGTACCCAGAGGTGAAAGGCCATTCGTTCCTATCAAACGCGCATTTTTGGACCGAGAAATCGCGTTCATGAGACGCAATGGCTAGGCCACCTTTCCAATGACTGTGGATCCGTGTATCCATAACCGTTCCGTTTCATGGACGGGCTTTTTTGGTTCAAGAATGAACGTTTGATATGAATGAATACTTTTACCTGTAGGTACTACGGGATATTATGACTAAAGAACTCCGTATGGCAGGAAAAGTAAGAGGCAGTGGTTGCGAATCCGGAGTCAGTGTAGGCGTGGCTTAAGTATCTTCGATTGTACGAAAGTAGTGACGGGGGGTACAGTGTGAATTGAAGGGCTAAGAAGAAAGTCGATCACGCTGACTGAAGTTTTCTGCAGTTTCCCTCAGTGCTAGTGCAAATGCAGGTGTGAGGGGAACAAAATCAACTCTGCGGAGTCGTAGGGGTGGGGGAAGGGGAATGAAGGTAAGTATCTGTAAAAGGCTGAGAGGTCATATTCTGAGAAAAATAATTTTACAAAAATTACTTCAGGTATTAACGCATGTGTGAGTTTTCACTAAGCTGGATCCGTAAAGCGAAAAATGTTTTCAAAAAGAAGATGTAGAATCTCACATGCAAAACGCTGATATGAAAAATTGGCTCAATGAGTCAATCAATTGGGGATAAATTCAAAAACATGAAAAGTAAATTCCCTACACACGGAAAACCTCAGTAATCCTATTATTTTCTTGCAGGCGTATACCGATTGGACAGACCTCAACTATACATCGATGTTAATGACATTAGTGATTTGCATAGAGTCGAAAAAACTACGAACAGTCTTGTTTTGGGAGGAAACGTCACTCTAACAATGGCCAAAACTGCTTTCATGAAATTCTCCGAGGATGTAGGTTTCCATCATCTGAAGGAAATGGCTAATCACATTGACCTCATTGCCAATGTACCTGTTCGTAACGTGAGTATAGGCTCCAATTTCATGTAGCCATTTTTTCTTCCGGAATGATATAAACACTGAGAGAGTGCAGCAAGAATGAATCAGAGACAATGTGACAATGATGTATAGTTTCTGCATTTCAGATAGGAACACTTGCTGGAAATCTAATGATAAAGCATGAACATAGGGAATTCCCGTCTGATCTTTTTCTGATACTTGAAACCGCTGGCGCTGAGCTACACATCCGTAAAAAAATTTAATCTTTTCATATTTCTCTTTTTTCTTCACCTTTAGTCTTGATTAGCATTTAATCTGTATTTCCTTATTCCTGTGCATATTACATTATTAGCCCTGACGTTCATTCATTCCCTAATGACGAAAAGTTTATTTACAGTTGAATCACCAACGATAAAGAGCGCTGTTAACTTCATGTCTTTCATGGAAATGAATATGAAGCATAAGATCTTATACAGTATTGTGATACCTGCATTGAGCTCCGAGCATGTCTACCGATCTTATAAGGTAGATTTCAAGATGAAAATTGATTAAGTTGAGAGTTATGACTTTTTACAGTGGAAATATACACATGTACTCTGTCTAGGAAAAATCATGGACAAATCTTTCTCATTATTGTTGTAGATTATGCCAAGAGCACAAAACGCACATGCTCACGTGAATGCGGGATTCCTCTTCAAATTAGATGCAGCAGGCACAGTACTGGATCGGCCCAATATGATCATAGGTGGTATCAAACATGATTTTGTAAGTACGCAGCATAATGATTCAGACAGAACTCATGAATTATGGAAACCATTGATCAATATTTTCATGACGATACGTTGTTTGGTAATTAAAGGCGGAAGTAGTATATGTCTGGACTGTTGAGATAGAGTTTTTTACTTGTGTGTAGTTGATGGTCCGAACCGATGGTGAGGTTGGCCAGACACACGAAAAAAAGCCCATGCCGACAGTCCGGAAATAATTTTTCGATAGTGATTTTCACTTTTTCGAGTTCAGGAAGTATGAAATGGCAGTTCCCAGCCGAGAAAAATGAGGGGCAGAAATACAGGAAAGATCTTATTCGTCTGAAACATGTTGATATAAAAAATGTTAAGGAGGGAAAAGGGTTTGAGATATAAAAAAAATATATTGTTCCGATTTTCTTTTGTTGAGTACTTCATTCAATATTTTTGAAAATTTCATGCATTATCGAGTATTATTCAAAGAATATTCTGATGAATTTTCATAAAAAAATATTGAAAATTAAGCCAGTGGTAGTGGTGAGAATCACCTCGGTTACGGTCGGTAGACAAAATTTCTCGAAAACCTTGGGACCAATTGCGCCTAAATTTTGCACACTTCTTTCGCAAGTGAATACTCTTTTCGCATACTAAATACTCGGTTCTGGATGAAGGTTTTTTTTGTCAATTACAACTCATTTTTTCATGGAACAAAAGGAGCAATTTTTGGCAAAGATCAAAGTTTTTGATTGCACCTTTACCGAAAATTCAAAAATAAATATTTCATTAATTCCTCCATACGAAACCAAGATAAACTTATGCACTAAAGAAATTTTTTCAGTTTTTTAATTTCGGATGAAGCAATCATGAGTTATCCTATGTACCGCATGGAAACTTTTTTTTGAGATTACTCGGTTCTCACCAATACTACTAGCTTGATTCGCAAATACTTTTCCATGAAAATTCATCAGAATATTCTTAACATAATGCTTAATAATGTACAAAAATTACGAAAATATTAATGAATGAGTTACTCTGAAGAAAAATCACAAAAATATGCTTTTTTTGTTCTATCTCAGACTCTTTTCCTCCCTTAAGGGATAAAATGTATGTTACCTTCAACGCTACCAGAAATCCCAAAAATTGAGTTTCAAATATGCAAACCAAAAATTCGAGTTGATACTTACCTTCATGATGTCTCAAAGTTACATGCAGTTGCTACTGAGGAATATTTGAATGGAAAATCTCTGCTGGACAAGGTGGTCTTCAAGAAGGCGATGGAAATACTCGATTCTGAACTGAATGCTGATCATGTTCTCCCGGATTACTCCCCTGAGTTCAGAAAAACACTCGCTCAAGGGCTATTTTATAAGGTGAAAATAAATGAACTTCAATAACGTGGAATCAAATAGTGCAAATCAATGGAATGAAGAAAGAGAAAGGACTCTCAATGAGTGTAATTTTTCTTTACTGACTTTGTAGTTTGTTCTGGCTCTGAAGCCAGAAAATATAGATGAAAGGCTTCTTAGCGGTGGTACAATGTTGGAGCGTGATATTTCATCCGGAAAGGCTGATTATGAAACAAAAAAAAAGCTTTGGCCTCTCAATAAACCCATACCGAAGGTCGAATCTATATATCAGACATCCGGGGAGGCTCAGTACATCAATGATTTACCTCCTCAACCACGGGAGGTATTCTGTGCCTTTGTTCACAGTGAATACGGCAAATGCAAGATTGGAAGTATTGACGCTACGGCTGCATTGGTGAGTAATTCATTTTCAAAATAAATTCTTCCTTAATAGGAAGTTGTTTCTGCTCATTTTGCATTCATATTTATCTCTCATGTTATCCTGAGAGAAGGAACATGAATATTCTTAATTTTTCGATCCCTCATAACAGAATACATAGAATTATAAACGGTTTTTATGATGTACAGGAAATGGGAGGGGTCGTCGCTTTTCTGACAGCAAAAGATATCCCAGGGAAGAATCTTTTCATTGATTCAGCGAACCAGGATGTACTCTACCCTTTTGATGAAGCGGTAAATTTTTTCAAAGAATTCTCATTCAATTTGACTGTATTTTTAAAAATACTATTGGTTCATAGGTTCTCGCTGACACGGATGTGGCATGTGCGGGCCAACCAATTGGCATCATTTGTGCAGAAACTCATTGGCTTGCTAATGAAGCCATAAAGAAAATAAAAATAACTTACATAGATGCGTTGAAGGAAAAAGCACTAATAACTATCCAGGAAGTTCTTGATTCGGGCGAAAAAAGTAGGCTCTTGGAAACAATGAATCTTCCAGCTCAAAGAAAAGGTTCGTTCCTAGAATTATGAGCAATAAGTAGGAGAAACTTCCAGTTGAGTAATTGAATCAAAAAGCTTGAAAACCTTGAGCAATCTGAGGTCGTAGGTTCGGACCCCACTTGTGCCTTTCCTATTTTTTTCCGAACTTGGGTTCCTTAACAATTTCGCAATTTTGAGTCTGGTGATCGTTAATAATAAAAATGATGAACTATTAAAAACTGATTCTTTATAGTTTATCTCCCCGATGGAGAAAAGCCGTGAATTTTGGTACTTACTGGATAGCGAATCCGAGTGCCTTTAATCTTTCTTTAATCTTGCAATCACCTTGTTTATGCAATTCATCTCTATTCATAATAATATGGATCATTAACTGCTATCAGGAATGGAGATTCGGGCTCAAGACAGTGGTCACCTCTGAACCACTGCTTGAAAAGTCAGTCCTTATCAAGGTATTTTGGTAGCTACATTGAGTTTAGGTTGATACATTTTCTTAAATTGAGAAAAGATCTAAATTAACACCACGAAATAATTATTCAATAATTCCAAACTATAGGCAAGATTCGGCATAAAGAGCCCGATTCGATATCCAGTTGGAGCATTATTTCAACTGGGCAGCGAATTGGGCTGATGAATGATGGAGGGAGAGCATTAGACACTCATAAGTAAGACACAGACACTAGAAACTCGAATATTCTTCTGGACAATATTTGCATGGACTTCCGCTGCGTAGCCGCGTTGGCTTCTCCGCAAAAAAGAGTTACGGGAATGATTCGTCACCTATTGATTTATACGTAGTTAAATCGCATGTTTATTGATCACTAACCCTGACGAACCAGTCTTTCGGGCTAATCGAGTTGGCCATGTGCTCGACACTAAACTTATGCTTGCTTATCGTCCAGAAAACTTGAAAAATATGAAATAGATACAGAACCCAACTTAAGTGGGGAATCAATCAATGAGAAAAAATAGGAAAAAAGACTGGGTATTCTTGTGGTCGAAAATGAATCGATTCTTTGTCGATCAATGCAGAATCGATCAATTTTCGTGTTTCCAAAGCGGCCAGCACTCGAGTCATTGTCGACCTCATGGACACGATTAGACCGTCAATTAGCTATCGAAGCATGATCATGAGGTCCGTTGGAGAACTCACAAACGTCGTGTGGATGAAATTGAAGAAAATTGTGAAATCGTGAAAAAATATAATATTCTCATTAAATAAATTTAAAAAAAATCCCATTACATATGAAAAAAGGGAGGTCCGCTAGATCAGGTGTAAATACCATAATATCTTGAGCACCTATGACAGTGCAGAGTCAACAATAATGATGAGAATGGACAATAAATTTTCGACATAATCAGACTCATTCCTGGGTTATAATATGGAAATCAATCCGCTTGAGCATTGGCAACGAAATTCACGTTCATGGGACAGGAGAACTTATTAAAATGTGTAGTAGGCACAAGAAAGGTGCTCCTACTTTGCTCGGCATTCTTCTCGATTACAAGAGGTATCTATTAGGACTAATTTCAATTTATATTGACAGGCACCAGTCCAGTAACACAAGTAATCAAAGGTACATTCGAGTGTGGACCTCAATATCACTTCACAATGGAACCTCAAAGTTGCGTTTGTATACCAACAGAAGATGGGTTGGATGTGTATCCAGCTACACATTACATTGACCTTACCCAAGTGTCGATAGCTTCTTGTTTGGGAATTCCAAGCAATCGGTAAATTATCTGAATTGGCTAGTTCTCATCTCATTTAATTCAGCTTGTTCTGTCGATACTCTATATGTAGTAAGAACAACTTCCATGTGCCAGGAAATTTTCCCAATGAATTTGTTCCGTGCTGTCCGCATTTTCTAGTAACACGTCGAAATTCCCCGCTCAAAATTCTGCCGTCAAAATGGTATTTTTTATATTCAATTTCTGTAGAGGTGGCATTGAAAGAGAGAAATTTCAATGCCGCAATCATGTTGCAGGGCGATTCGTCATGGAACCGATTTCTTTCATTACCTAGTATGGTAAAACCTGTTCTTAAATTGTACTGAAAAAACACAAGATGCCTTCATTCACGATTCTAATGACGAAAATGATCGATGCTTTTTACCACTTGATTTCTAAAATCAGTGAGATACTTTCGTTACCTTTGAGTTTCGTTGTATGATCATATGCTGGACTCATTCACATGACAATTTTTTGATTTAAAGACCATAACAATCAGCATGATAGATGCTCTGGCAGATTTTTTTTCATGGTGCAGTATTTAACGTACAAATTGTGTAAACTATTAAATGTGAAACTTTTCGATCTCAAAATCCAGACGTCCACTGATTCGTCATGTAACTATTTAAAAAAAAATGGGCCAGTTGGAGCAGTTTACCAGGACAAATTTGCCCATTAATATCCACTCATGAAGAATAGCCAGTTCTATGACGAATGCCATAGCGGACAACATGGTTCTTGCCATGAAAAGTTTGTTACGTCTTTATACGAGACTCAATCTACCCCTAAGTTTCTATAATAGCCACTAGATTTCTATCAGATATGACAGATAATATCTGACTATCTGGTATGGCTTCGAAGTGATATTGAAATATATGTTCCCAAACCTATTATGTAATAAAAGCTCATTCACCATCACAAAAGGATCGTCTTTAATTCTTTTCATCACAATCAAAGGTACCTTTGTTTCTCATGATGCAGAATCAACATTCATGTCAGAAGGTTGGGTGGATCGTATGGTGCCAAATTATCCAGAAACACTCAAGTTAGCTGTGCCTGTGCGATCGCCGCTCATGTATTAAATCGTCCAGCACGTTTTATCATGACGATTGAGAGTAATATGATAACAATTGGAAAAAGAGTTCCAGCAAAACAGGACTACGAAATTGGCGTAGATGCTAATGGCGTTATCCAATATATGAATTCCAATACTTGGCACAATGCTGGAATATCTTTCAATGACGGTGCCGGCAGAGGAACTACAGCACATGCTTCTTCATGCTATGATAATTCCACGTGGAACTGCGTAGCCAGTGAAGTCAAAACCGATATTCCATCCAACACTTTCGCAAGGGGACCTGGTAAGTTGACGAAGACTTTATCTATTTAGATTTAAAAAATGAGTGGAGCGGAAAATTTTTCTCATTTGAAATTCATCCAGTGGCTGTAAATTATTCATTATCATCTGAAACAAATCCTTCAGGATTTTCCTTGGATATCTGTAATGCTGGTTATAATTAACAGATTTTCGTTGAACATTACATCACTATGCATACTACTTCTTTCACGAATTCTTCTCAGTATAGCAAAATAATCTATTGTAACGTGACTTTTCCTATGGGGGTCGGAAAAGCCACCTGGCCCGCTCCCCACCTCCTGCCTGTACGGGGAACTCAGGAAACCTGGGGCGCCAGTCG